>JAFHKQ010000015.1:600000-870768 GCA_017163955.1 Apiospora koreana
TGAGAATCAAAAGGTTGGTCTAGTACCATGAGACTAGATTGACCCTAGAAGATCGAAGAAAATAGCGGCGGCTGCAACTAGATTGGGCCCGGGAAAGTGCTGCTCAATGTGTAGTTTTTAAGGAGGTGAATGTCCCGCTTGCATTGGGAACTGAATTCTTGTTCCTCATCTCTAATCGTAATATCTCGACAAGGCAACCAAACCATCATGGGGTTTTCAAAGTCTTCGTCTCGACTGGTCATTGGCCTTTGTCTCCTTGCATCACCCGCTCTGATTAGTGCCGAATCGGGCAGAGTCCACCCGCGCGATATCTCCACAGCCGCTATCCACGCTGCCGCGTCTGAGTTCGACCCTGCGGTCTTGAACACGTTGGAGACCCGTGACGACAACCCGACAACCACCCCTTTTAGGGAATTCCGGGGATGCTCAGACCAGAAGAAGAAGGACATTGTTCAGGCCTGGTGGGATGTGGTGAACTTGGCCAGAATCCCCGCTTCCGTCAACTTTGAAAAGCCCGGGGCTCTAGAAGTCCGCGTCTGGGGAGATGATATCTCTTATAGGAATGATGCCGTCGATCTGATACACAGTATGGCCTAAGATTTCTACTCACACTTTGGTAATAGAGGTGTTTCCGTGTGCTAACTCGTTTCTGCCTACAGAGATCTTCGGGAACATTTTGGACCTTTGGTCAAACAAGATAACGGAAAAGATCCTCATATCCTGTGACGATGTGCCCCAACCCTGGAGAACAGTAGAAAAACGGGCATATTGCAGCAAAAAGGAATCTGATAAGACCACTAAAACAATTGGCGGATATGCTTTGTCCAATGGGTCGAGCTACGAAGGTGGCACCATCGTTCTCTGCCCGCCGTTCTTCGCCCCTGGGCAGTTCCACCTGGAAAAGATCAAGAAGGACCTGGATAACGACAAGAGCCAGCAGAAGACTTCAACGGCCATGATAGGCAAAGCAAAAACCTTGCTCCACGAGCTTGCACATCTTTCATCTCTCGCAGGACAGGAAAAGGGTGAGTCATCGCTACGAACAGCTGGTGAGCATTCGGGCTGTTGCTGACTTCGGCCATTTTAGTTATTATCGAGGATCAGTGGTTTTCACCAGAGGCTATCCACAGGGACAAGGTGTACGGAATGTGGTGGGTCCAGAGAATGGGCGAGAGCTTCAGGCAGCGTGCTCGTACGCATCTCAATGGTGAGCGATCAGACCCCTTCTCCCCTACACGCGATTCTGGCAGTGACGATGCCGCCCGCCACGGCCACACCATTTGACTAACGAATACTATTTCACTTGCAGCCGACTCCTACGCCTGGTACGCAACTCTGAAGTACTTTGAGGCTTTCTATGGCACCCCGGATGCCATGAAGACGCCCAAAGACCCGGACCAGGACGATGCCCCCCCTGAGGAGAACAAGCCCACCAAGGCCCTTAACATCATTCTCGAGAACAGCCGGCACGGCATCCCGATGGACAAGGACTTCTACGACAAGATGAAGTTCCTCTTCTTCTCCGTCCCCTTCGGCACCGCGTCGCAGTGCCAAGTCGACCCCATCCCCGTCGCCGAGGCCCCCGCCAGTGGCATTTCCCAGCTGATCCATCCGCTGTTTCCCTCGGGCACCTTCGACGTCAAAACGCAGGACGGCATGTGCCAGTACAAGAACGACGGGAAAGGTGGACCTGGTGCCCTATGGTGCGGCGACAAGGCGCACAGCTGCAAGGAGCATGATGACTTTAAGAAGGGAAGGGAGGCTGACCATTCGTGCGGTCAACTCGGTAAGAACATCAGGGGATGGGTGGAACAGAGAGCTGTCGTGGCATGTGAGTGGTAGCTGTATAGACGGACGGAGGAGGGTTGTTTGAAATGAACGGCCTTTCTACTCTATCACACTGAGTATTGAAGACGGGCCTTAACCATGATCAACTATTGGTTAAATCGTAATAAAGAATCATGACACATGGACGACCACACCAAACGGGGGAACGATGAACTGACCTAAACTATTGAAAGAGCAATAATACTATTGTCTGAAAGACTTGTTCGTCTCGGGCTTGCCAAGGGTACAAAGTAGATATCAAATTATAGATTCGTCTCCACATCTTAGTCGGACCAGTCTGGCGACGACTTGGGCCACATGTCCCAGTCCACGACATCCCTGAATCTCACAACCTCAACCTCATCATCATAGTCCCCTGGTGGCGACCGGGTCCTCTGCTTGCGGGCCCGTCCCCGACCCCGACCCCGTCCCCGTCCCCCTATGTTCCTCTTTTGTCCTTGCGCACTGATGGAACGAGCTTGATTGGCCCAGTAGGCAAGGTCTACAGGCTGGCGTAAGCACCATAGAACCAGTTCGCGAGCGGCCAAGGCGTCTTCTAGGTCGTCGTGGGCGCCGTTCCGCGATGTGGCCCCCTGGCGGATCGCAAATCCAAGGAGATCCTTACAGAGCACAGCAAGGCCCCAACGGCGTTTTAGTTTCGCGCCCTTGCCAAAAACGGCCTCGGCCGTCACGATGGATGAGTCCACGACCCTCCGATGCGCGATACGAAGAGCGTCTAGGTCGTGCTCCAGTGAATGCCCGATCATAACCGTGTCTTCGCCAACATGCTTCCATAACTCGGCTCGCGCCCCTTGTGGCCCGTCCAGGGTCTGGCCGTTCGCGCAGGCCACCGCCATTTCTGTGGGAGTAATACCGTGGATGTTGCTTTTCCACTGTACGATAGGCAATGGGGGTTTGACAAGTGACTTGACTAAAACTTCCCCAGTCAAGAAGTCCAGGGCGCAGATACTGATCAGCTCACGCTCCGACGCTATTGTAGCTGCCATTTCGCAATCCAAAACTACTGCGAGCCGGGCTGCTGGAAGCTTCGGAGCAAGGAAGAACTGCCCTTTTGGACCATTGCCGAGCCCGTCTTCTATCTGCAGGCGGTACCCCGCCGACTCCAGTCGGCTGTGCGGATGGCATGACTCTAGAAGGATGGAGCTGATAGTCATACGGTCTGCTGAAAGGTCTTGCGAGTACTGGTGACCTTTATAGATGTTTGAACCGGTAGAATCATGCTGCAAGCTGGTTGCTTGAATATCTTGCTCCTGGTTGTGGCCCGTCGCAGAGGAGTGCTGAGTGAGGTGTTCGGGCAGTTTGAAACATCTGAGGCAGCGGTGACACTGGTGAGGCCTCGCCATAATTGCTTCTGCCATTGTTGAAAACCGACAGTAAGGAGGAAGGGAAAAATAGGAGCTGGGAGCGGCGCAAACGGCGGCAGACGAATTTTGATTGCACTTACTTCCCCGCACATCATGCGGGAGGCCTGAACTTCCAACACCTACGTCCTTGATCTGATGTAACACCATGCACCATGTAAAGACCAATTGGATTTTCAGCAGTGCAATGCCGGGACCCGTGTCTGATTTGCCTGGGCACATCACACAATCATGTACAATGAGATAATGGACGCAGGCTGATACGGCTGAGATCGTCTCTTATTGGAGCAAGCCGCCGTCGTGCCATAAAGTCGTGGGATATTGGCATAACCGACGCTGTGGTATATTGGAATAAACGTAATGGGACATTGGCATCATCACTGTGAGACAACGCCACTTCTTTTCTTTCGAGGTCATTGAACGCCACGCATTCTAAGCTTTCACACTCAAGTCTTTTGAGTTTCATACTGCATATATTTGCTTTCACACCGCCGTCGTCACTGTCACCGCTGCGATCACGGATACCCTGCCAGGATTCCCCTTTTCCTTTTTCAGCCGATTTTCTCCGATACAACGTACAATGCCAAGAGCAGAAATCAACACTCACAGCGCAATTTACTCTCAAATATAGACTCAAAAGAAGCTATTGCCAAAATGAGATTCTGCCCTTGATATAGTGCCATGAAAGCCCGAGAATTCGGCAGATTCAACGGTGATCAGGTCGGTGAGCCGGCCGAATGGCTCTACATCTTCTCGCGGCCAGTCGGGGGCCAGCGCAACCGCCGGTACCTGGTAAGATCATTCCTACTTCGATGACGGAAGCTCTTTTGGGCTTTGGTGCAACCAGTATCGTTTTGTTAACGGCTATATAGTCGCTCTCCTCTTCGGAAAATCTTTAGGAAGACTTTCGGCCTCCGTAAAAACAAAAGCCAGACCGCTGGCCACCGCTTGGCGACCTGGAGGAATAGCTGTTGCTCACAACCAAACCCGTGGATGGCCTGCGCCGTCAAGGATAAGTGACGATATGATCGTGCCTACGTTAAATACTTGATCTGACTTCTATTCAATCGCTAACGTATATATATTCCAGCTACTCAGTTACCCACCAAACTTGAACAGGCCCTCGGCAGCCAAACAACTTGGCACGGGCGGATTCTGCAGCACGACCTCAAATGAGCCATTATCAACTCCAACCTCTCTCTCGAGAGCTTTTACCTTTTGGCTGTTCGTTGTTCTGGTTGTTTTTTTCAATTTCAAATTTGGCAGAGGCACTACAGGTACTACAGGCACTACAGGTACCAAATTTACAGGCACCACTGGCACCACAAGAGTTAAAGCAACAACTACAACATGAATCCATGAATCAACTCCAATCCCTCAACAGTCTCGAACGCCACCAAGGCACGAACATCTTGCGTTACAACCAACTTAGGCGGCTGGCCTGGTTTCCCTCACTTCCGATCATCTGGCACCAAGCGTTACAGCCAACCTAGGTGGCTCTGGCCTTGACCTCCTCCCGAATCGACGAACTCGATCTAGCCGGCTTGCCATGGCGTCACGGCTAACCTATTCCAGTTGCTTTTCGGCTCTTCTCGTTTCTACAGCCTGCATCGTTTCGACTACCCGAGCTTTTTCAACGATATGTGAAGATAGCCGTGGAAGACTCCGGGAGGATACTCTACCCTTAGCCCCATGCCTTGGGCCTGCGCCCTAACCGCGGCCTTGCTACCCAGCAGCTGGGTGAGGCTATCGACTCGGTGGAACAACACACCAAATGGATGTGGTGCGCCGGCGCCGGCGCCGCCAGGCTTGTCGAGGACCGGCGCCGCAAAGTCTGTATGATGGTAAGATTATTCCTACTTCGATTATGAACTCCCTTTTGTGCATTTCGGTGTAATTGGTATCCTTGGTCTTGCAACTGCTAACGGTTACCTACTTCTTACGTAGGTAGGCAGGCACCACAGGCACCACAGGCACCACAGGCACCACAGGCACCACAGGCACCACAGGCACCACTGCAACCCCAGCGCTAGGTCTCGGGCACAACCTCATACAACAACAACAACAACGCATCAACATCAATCCCTTAACACTCGAGAGTATATCACGCTACGAGTCTTGGGTTCGGCTAAGGTATTGAACCAGATAAAAACACAAAAAAATAATCACCTAACACTCGAATGCCACCAAGGCACGAACATCTTACGTTACACCCGGCTTCGTCGGCCTACTGCACTATGCTTTCCAAATTGCCTCCACGTCTGCTCGCGCCTCCATCCAATGTCCGTTCGTCTATACCTCGGGTGCCGTCGCTGCTGCCGCTGCTGCCGCTGCTGGTGCTGCTGGTGCTGCTGGTGCTGCTGGTGCTGCTGGTGCTGCTGCTGGTGCTGCTGCTACTGTCGACACTGGTGTCGGCTATGATGTGTGGTGGTGGTGGTGCTTGTCAAAAGTGGGGGGCAGCTTGATTGACAAAAGAAGAAAAGGCGGAAAAGGGGGCGACGAGCAGGTAAATTCGGATGTTGAGGGTAGCTTAAGGAAGATAATTCAATCTGGATGGTGGCGTCGGCCATTGTGTTGTTGCTGCCACCGTCGATGCTGGTGTCGGCCATGGTGGTATTTTGGAGTTGCTGGGGGCGACGAATAGGGGGGGCTTATCTGACAAAACCAAAAACAAAAAGGGTGCGACACGCAGACAAATTTGTATGTTGAGGGTGGCTTGGGGAAGGGAATTCAATCATTGTTCGCCCAGGATACGAGGTTTGGTGTTCTCGTCCCGTGCTACCTGTCACCATGGGTCTCGGCAGCAACCGGGTATGGCAGTTGGCAGTATCGATACTGGGCGCATCGACATTCCCTGCCCCGAGCAAGGTGCTGAGGGATGACAGTGGCCAAGGTGATGTTGGGCAAGATGGGCGCCATTTTGTTGCGGCAGTCGGGCAAACGAGTGAGGTTTCTTCGGGAAAGGGCGACTTGCTGTGCTGTGCGACGGAACAAGGTTCAAGCAGAGGTATTGATTGTAGACAGGAGGTTTTGAAGGATAGATGATGATTGGCCCTCTGTGGGGGAAGGCAGGCATAGAGCGAGCATGTAAGTTGTTGCTGCCCTGATTGATTGTCCATGTGCCGTGTCTCTACTATGGTTGTTTATTCGTTTATTCGATTATCGTGTTGACGTACCTTCCACCGGGATAATACGTTATAACGATTACGACACTGGATCTTGTCGACTAATAATTCGGTTATTCAACGTGTGTACAGTCTTCGCAGTGGCCAAGTTCAGGTGCATGCCAAGTCCGGTAATTGGTCCAAACAAATCAATCCATCAGAGTCGAAATTCTGAAGGTTAGTTCCGAGATTGCAACCAGTATCAATCGGATGGGCAGATGTCAGTCACAAATGATCACTTCGGACCCTTCGGACCCTTCCACGTGCAAGTCGAGTTTGGACAACATTCATCTCATCTCGTCCTCAGAAGTAATTAGAGTTAATTCGACCTATCTTGTTCTATCTGTTAGTAGCTAATACCCATGCGACCATTATTCATTCATAGCTTCACAGTAGTCCATCGACCTCGTCAAAATGAAAACACCCACCACCCCTAGACCGGCGTCTTGGCCATGACCTTGAACGGGTGGGCCTCGGTGTTGTACACAAAGTAGTTCTTATTGTCGCCGCTCCCGGGTGTCCCCGCGCCGATGTCCCACTCGCCCTTCTTCTCCGACTGGATGAGGAACTGGTACTTGAGCGTCTCGGCCAGCATGAAGCTCTGCATGATGCCGCCGCGAATGCCACCGCCGTCCTCCTTCAGGACGTTGAGTATGGACCCGAACCCGCCCGCCACGCGCATGGTGCGGTTCTGCGCCAGCGTGTAGGCCCAGGCCACGTCGCGCCAGTACGCGTCCGCCGTCCACTGGTACGCGTAGTACCAGCTCTCGACGGCCTCGGGGGCCTGGCCCGCCGCCGTGTAGTAGTCCTGCAGGTAGTAGCCGGCGCGGTCGTAGTAGGCCGTCTGGTTGGCCAGGGCCGGGTCGCTCTTGAGCGCCGCCACGTCCCAGCTGTACAGCGCCGGCCCGATGCCCGCCGCCGTCTGCCGGTACCCGTTGGCGCACCACTCGCTGAAGTCGAGGCCGTACGGCAGCCAGTCCGGCCGCTTCAGCGCCGTGCTGCCCAGGATGAAGGTGCTGCCGATGAAGCAGGCCAGCGACTCGCTGTAGTTCACCTGCTGCGTGCCCGAGAAGGCCGTCGCCATCGTCAGGTCCGGCCGCGACGACGGGTGCGACAGGAGGTGCGCGATGGTCGAGTCGGCCGCCTTGGTGAAGCGCTCGCCGTAGTGGGCGTACTTCTCGGGGTCGTAGACGTACATCTTGACCAGGTACTCGTACGCCGAGTCGTTGCCCGATACCCATCCGCCGTACTGGTCCAGGATCTCGCCCGTCTCCACGCTGAAGTTGCCGCCCGTGAGGCCGGGCCAGACCTCGGACGAGGGCTTCAGCCAGTAGCTCTCGGTCTTCTGCGCCAGCTCGCCGTACTGGGGGTCACCCGTGAGATCCGACAGATGCTGCCACTCGAGCACCAGGGTCCCAATCTCGGCCAGGCCGGCCGTCTGGGTCCCGTCCGCCATCTTGGAGGCATCGCTAAAGGTCCGGTTCTCGATGAAGAGTTGGCCCACGGGAATTCCCGATGTCGTGTTGAAGGCAAACTTCAACGTGTCGGCCAGGGTCTTGGCCTGGCTTAGAAGGGTCTCCACGCGGGTGGCATTGACTTTCAAGTGGCTGAAGGGGCCCTTGAGCAAGTCATACGAGGACATCAGCCCGCCGAGATAACGGATGTTGGTCTCGAACAGGCTGACAACGCTGGGCTCCGGGGTGTTCGTCTTGGTGAAGTCGACGGTAGGGATGAATTCCAGGATGGTGTTTACGATGTCGGTCTGCTCCATGATGATGGCCGTGTCCAGTCCGTCGATGGCTGTTGCGCCCCAGCCGTTGCGGTCGTCCGAGTAGTTGCCATAAAGGGGCCGCAGCGAGTCGTGAGGGAAAGCTTGGGTGTAGTAGGCATTCCACGCAAAGCGGAACATCTCGACTACGGCGTCGGCGCGGACGGCCTGGTTGGGCTCGAATTTAGAGTAGTCATAGTCGGATCCCCGCTGCTTCGGGTACGCCAACGCCGCGGGTTCATCTGCAGGAGCAGAGAGAGCATTCGGAACGAGGCATCCAATCACGGCGGCATAGGATGCCAGCCGAAGGCATTTGACTCCAACCATGATGATTATTCCCCTTGAAGACGGGACGAATGACGAGATTGAAAATCGGTCCTTGCACAGATCCAGCAAGTTGGATGCGTAGAGAGTACCATCCTACAAAAAGCTGAGGGGTACACTGCAGATTAATATATCGCCCCCGAATAGGGGGAGCGAATCGTCACCAGCCACCCAGTTGCATGAAGCGCTACTTAGATAAACTTTGCTGGGGTCGAGGGGGCTCCGGTGCCGCGAGATTGCAGAATGCTACACACTTATGCACGTTCCCGGGATCCCCCGCACCAGACAGCCATCACGGATCGCCCGCTGCCCGCCATTCCCGCCAGTTCTACACGGATTTGGCCGGTCCACATTATACCTGCGAGAATATGAGTAATGTATCTAAGTTCCGTATCTGCGAGCACTGAAGTCTGCGCGTGGCTTGGCAGGCCCATATGCGACGCACTTGGTTCAGATGGACTCTGGTTCTATACCCAAGACTATATCTTGGCACGCACCACCTCCAACGCCCCAAAGACCATTGTTCTTTGAATCTTTGGCTAATGTCGGGAAGAACACAGTTTCCACGCTATAAGAATCAGACCGAACTCTCTTCGTCCGAACACCTGCCTGATTAAGATAAACGTCTTTCATTGTCACTGACTGCGTGTCAAACATGCGACCACCAGAACTCAGGTACGGCACAAGCCATTTAGATGCTGCGACTCAGGCAAGAAAGATATTCTAGGTGGTATGGACTTTTACCGTCGAAATTTAACTGAAAATTGACCATTGTATAGCAGTGACACATTGCCCGCCGGAGTTGGCGATCATGGGCAGTAGGTAGTACCACTTCCTCCGCTGAATGAAGCTCAGGGTTCCCTGCCAGTCAAGGCGATTCTGATCCGGTACTCTACCTGCGTTTCCCTGATAGCCACAGCCCTTGAGAAGAGCTCATTACACCAGATGGGCAATCAAGGCTGCGCAAATGACAGCGCCGATCGCCGCCAATTGTGTGGAGCCTAGACAGCGAGCTCTGCCGAACGACGATCTGGGCTCGGTAGATGGTGGATTCCCTCCCGAGCCAGGTGCTGCCGGCCTCGTGTAATTGCGGAAGAAGTCCTGCATGATCGCGCTGGCTTGGATGTGCGTGGGAACATCGCCCGCAGCCACCTGCGAGAAGTTCGGTTCGGTAGACGGCCAGTCGTGTTCTAGCATGGCATGAGCTGTCAGTAACTTGATCATACTCCAGATGAAGAAGTCATCGTACTCATCGTGTCGACCTTGTAGTGCTGAAGCGCCCCCTGAACGCCCCGACACGTCCATGTCAGGTGGTGCACTGTGTCGTTGAAGCTATTCTGTTGATCTGGAGGAGTTTGGCAGCCGTTTCGCTCCGCCCACCATGAGAGCCTGAAGATGTGTCAGCTCGTCTTATGTCTAGACAGAGTCGGGTGTAAGAAAGGGGCGAACGCTCACCAGTCCGCAATAGGGGGCTCGTATCCACCCTCGCCTTCTCCACCGCCATAGTGCACACTGGCATCCGAACCCCCATGAAACTCAAGGATCGGCGTAAGGTCCCGCGCGGGCTTGCACCCGTCATTGGGGCCATGCGCATTGGTGTAGTAAGCGCCCGCGACAGGGGCGAAAGCCGCGAACTCCCCACCCACAGTATCGTTGCAGGCGAGGACGTCGACGAAGCCGCCCCCGTTGGACATGCCAGTGGCGTAAACACGGGCGCTGTCGACGCAGTAGTGCGTACGTAGGTCGGCCAGCATGTCGGCCGTGAACTGCAGGTCCTGCGGGACCGCGGCGCGCGAGTAGTTGGCGCCCGCCCAGCCCTGCTCGACGCCGTTGGGGTAGACGACGATCTTGTCGGGCGCGAACTCGTCCAGCCGGGTGTCCACCTCGAGGAACAGCCCGATGCCCGGGTGGCCGTGGTAGCCGACCAGCACCGGGTACTGCTGCGTCGCCGAGTAGTTTTGGGGAAGGTGCACCGTGTAGCTTCGCGTCATTCCGCCGCTCGTCAGTAGGTGCGGAAGCGTGGACGAGAGGTTGGCCGGCCGGCCGCATCCCGAGAGGTCTCCACCTGTGTAGACGCCATTGTCCGGCACATCCTGGGCCGAGACGGCCGCGATGGCCAAAACAAAAGAGAGACAGGTGTGTTTTCCAATCATCCTTTTAGGGGTTTGTCATCCTTTGTCTCCGAGGTGTATTACCAAAGAAGTTGACAGGCATAGAAGCAAAGGTGCGCCGTGCTTTGCGGTTGCGTTCCCCATCGCAGTGTTTGATATATGTTAAAAACCAATAAAATGACGTTGCCGAGGGTTCCGCTGGTCGCCTCGTGGCTTTACCCTGGCCGCGTGATATACGTCATTTGTTTGCGGGTTCTGCTGACCTGGACGCGGGGTTGGCTGCCCCTGAACTCTCTCCAACGCGACAAAATTGACTGGTTGGTCTGCTATTGTTGTCTTATTAGACCTGGATACAACGCCAAGCCAGCCACCCGACCCAAAAGTAGCAGAACCTAGAAGCTCAGGGCGAGCAAGGAACTTCTCAATAGATTGAACTCAAAACAGAATGCAACATCCATATTTCTGCGAAACTGGATGGCTGGTTGCAGCGGACCCGGAACACGAGTTTTCGGCATTGGTAACGTGCTGTGCCAAAGCTGATCGATGACCGGTGAGGCCGGCGTCGGCGCGACCACAATCACGGATTATTTACTTTGCTACGATTCAACATGTGGCGTCGCTTCAGGGTCACTTACCACCGCATCTCTCACATGTCGATCAGGGATGATCCACACTTGCTGATACGGCATATCGCGAACACCGGGAGAGTCGCATTCAACCAGCAATAGCTAAGTACATAATACTCCCAAGCCCTTTACCAACGACATTGGATGTCGGCCATGTCCCAATAATAATCGCGATACCCCAACATTTCCAGACTATCGTGATGTATGTGAGGACGTTCATGCGACTTGTCGAAGAAATCCTTCTCGGTCCCAAACCCGGCTCCGATACATGGCGACCCCACCCAGTCCGGAATTGGATTCGCGCCGCCTCGGAGGAAGTCATCCACGTTGCCCCAGACAGCTCTTCCCTCTACATCGTAGGCCAAGCCGTCGCCAAGCATCAAACTGACGTTTTGCCAGGGCAGCTCGTTGCGGATACGCTCGAGCAAGTTCCAGAGGAATTCGTCGGCGTCATGATATGGGATGATGTTACCATGGTCGTCAGTGGGTTTTTCACTTTCCACCGGCAAGAGGAAGCTCAGTTCGACTGTCTCGAGTAATGCGTGTGGTAGATTGGCCAGTGTCTGTATCAGGTCATCCTCGCGAATATAAAACCCAGACAGGCTGAAGTGACGCAAGCAGGATAGATTATCTGGCGTGAAGATGGATCTCAAGGAAACGGGAGAGTCTTCCCCGACGTGGCTCATACCAACGGCCGCATCGGTTCGTATGCTTAGGTACTTTAGTCGGGCCGCTGAGAGAACGCGAGCGAGATAGCCGCTGGTAAAACCAGTCCAGCCGACTTGATCCTGTCCGCCGACGAATAGGTCCAGATGGAGCCTTTCGAAGCAGGGGCGGGTGATTATGGCGGTAAAATCGTCTAGCGCACGACAGGGCTTTTCGAACAGACGAACATTGAGCCCGGTCGGAACCAGGAAGGCATCAACACGAAACTCGGTTAACTCGTAGGGACAGCGGGCTACGATGGAAGTCACCGCACGAAATCCTTCCCAACCATTACCATTGGGAGGGAGAAAATCAGTACATTCGTCTTCCCACTCCTCGGCCTCGAAAACAATCTCCTTGCATGTCGGCCAGCTCCGCGGAATGGGGTATATGAAGCCCGGCGGAAAGGCGCGGATCATGGGCGTCTGGAAGAGCGGGTAGAACAAGCGACCATGAGCGGCGGGCGTGACGGTGATGGAACGGACGTTGGGAAACCGGTGATGTCTCCAGGCGTCTTCCAATGCCCGTTTGTGTGCCCCCGACCGCAGCACCTCGCGCTGCTGGTCGAGTAGTTGTTGGTAGTGAACCCAGCATTCCGACAGAGGGAGGAGGGGCGCCTTGGTCCAATACGGCATCTCGCGACGCTCAGTGTCGGCCACCAATGTGAGGTCCGAGAGGCATTGCTTACATTCGCGGCCAAACCATCTAGGAAAGCTCGCAGTCGTCGTGCCGCTACTCTCATTTCTGGTGCACTCATCCTCGCTGAAATGGTACTCATGGTGCGAGTCCTCGGGGCGCTCGTCTCCATCATGGTAACCTCTTTCCTCAAAAAGCGCGTCATCCCAGATAATCTCGACGACTTGCTGGCGGAGGACGTCGTGGGCCGCAATGGCATTGAACACCTCCACGTCGCGCGGATTGGCCGATAGAAAGACGCGATCGAGACGCAGCAGCACCACTACTTGCAAATGGTAGCATGTCAGTCGGAGGTTCTTGATGTCGCGGTCACGAAGCCGACTGCAAATGTCATGCAAGATCTCGTTGGGGAGGTTCAGCAAATGGCTTGGTGGGGTGGCCGACAACATTTTGAATTGCAGCTTCTGGGATGAAGAATGTAAGATGAGAGTCGAACGCCCACGGGATCATGACCGCAAGTTGTGCAGAAAACATCATCAACAACCAGACATCGTTAGTCATGTGGGTCCGAATTTTGCGGCACAGGCTGGCCAGTATATTTATTCACTCGGTATCCCAATGCGTCCAGCGAAACGCTAGAATAAATAGCATAATACTCTCACACCACTCGCATAGCCACTTTCATGCCAAGTAGGGGGCATCAAAGCAATTTACCCATCCGACTGGGTAAAAGTGCAAGCAATAGTTTCATCCTTAAGAGGAGAGGTTGTTGCCTGAGTGATTGGGTATCCATGTTAGCGTCGAAGGCTTCATTGGTGATTGCGAACCATCAAAGCCGCCGGCAAGGCATACACACAAGGCAAAAGCTCAAGGCGTTCACTAGTTGCAAGCCACTCTCGCTTCGCCACCAGACGTATTGCTGTACCAATCGAATGACTCCGATAAATGAAGATAATGCAAGTGAGCTACCCCTCTCCGGCTGTTATGACAAGCTCAAGATCCTGCCCAAATATGTGCCCGCAGCCTGACTTTACCCTCCATTCTTCCATCCATCCTGGCCCACACCTGGCAGTATTGACAGTCCGCGGAATCATCACCTCGTGGTGCAGTTTCATGCAACATGGACCCCTTTGCCGCCATTGGGCTGGCATCCTCTATCATCACCTTCTTCGATTTCGGGGCCAAGATTATCAAGACTGCCAGAGAGATCCATGGCTCAGCATCGGGGGCAAGCGATGACAATGCAAACCTCGAGAGTCTTACGAAGAGCATGGAAGCACTATCCCTGGACCTCAAGCCTTTCAAGAGCCCCTCGGACATGTCCGTTAGCGAGAAAGCCCTTCTTGAAGTATGCACCGAATGCGAAGGCTTATCGACAGACCTTCTGAAGGCTCTTGAGAAAGTCAAGTCCAGGAAACCCGCCTCCCTGCGCAGCAGCATATCAGCTGCAATGCGCGGCTCCGCGAGTAAGGGTAACTTGAAAGAGCTGGAGTCGAAGCTAGAGAAATGCATGGCAATGTTTCAGATCCAGCTTGGAAGAACAACGCGGTATGTTGGGCCCTGGCAATGAATCCTGTGATTTGAATACTAAACGGTAATAAGGGTTGAGCTGGGCCAAAAGCTTGACGATATCATCAAAAGCGGAAGTCTTCAAGAATCCGAGGTGCGATCCCTCCGAAAGAACACGGATATGCTACGCTCCGGAATTGCTGTCGCCTCGCTTGATCCGAGCGTAATGAAACAGCTCCAGTCACTACTGGCGCGGTCGGACGAAGCATTGGACAAGATTGGCCAGGTTCTGATACTCAAAAACCTGAAAAACGAAAACATGGATCTCAGATTCTTTGACATACCGACAGCTCATGCGCACACGCTTTCCTGGATATTTGACGGGGTTGATGAATCATCTGTTGATTCCTCATTGTATTTTGGTTACTCAAGATATAGTTCGGCTGATCCGGCGAAAGTAACCCCTGCGACATTCAACACGATGAAGAAATCTCGAGACGACTACCTTTCGTGGTTGATAAGGAATCCCTTGGGTAAAGAAGAGGCTATCTTCCACATCTCTGGGAAACCAGGCGCCGGAAAGTCTACCTTGATGAAGTATCTCCGCAAACATAAATCAACTCTTGACGGTCTAAGGCAGTGGGCTGGGGGCAAAAAGCTTGTGACTTGCCACTACTTTGCCTGGCGCCCGGGGAATTTTATCCAAAACACCATCCGAGGCCTTTTGACGACAGTCCTGTATTCCATCCTGCGCGAGGCCCCCGAACTATGCAATCTTGCATTCGAACAACAGTGGGACGACATCAAAGCCAATCGCTTTTTTGACAGCAATCCCGAAGAGATAAAACGCGCGCTCGATGCTATTCTCAGGGACAAAAACACTTTCGATACCCATAGTTTCTGCATCTTTGTTGATGGTCTGGATGAGTTTCGCGAAGAACCAGAGGATGTGATTCAACTCATCAAAGACTGGGCTGACTCGAGCGATTCCGGTATGAAACTATGTGTTTCTAGTCGGGAATGGCTCGTTTTTCGCCAGCGGTTTAGGCTATTCCCTGGACTTACGCTTCAAGATATCAACCGCAGGGATATCGCACTTCGCATCAAGCACGGTTTGGAAACCATCGAGGAGCTGGAGACCAGAGAAGACAAGAACGAGATTCTTGCTTTGGCATACGACCTGACTGAAAAGTCGGAGGGCGTCTTTCTTTGGGCCAAGCTTGCCTTGAGCACAGTGCAGGAATCAGTTATGTCTGACGAATCGGCAGCAGATATCAAGAGCAAGATCAACTCCTTACCTAAGGAGTTGGAGGAAGTTTTCCAGCACATTTTCGACTCTATGGGGAACCATCGGTATCCGATCGACAATCGCAGGGCCATGTTGACATTAAAACTCGTCGCTGAGTGGCCTGGCGATCTTGGAGACAGTTTAACTGACTTCCCGCTGATTTATTACTCATTCCTTGATGAATACGACCACGACCAGCAATTTGTGCATAAGATTCAGCCGCAAAACTTGTTCACGAAAGGACTGGTGCCCAGGCTTGACCGTGCTCGGAAGCAAGTTCAGAGACGTTGTTTTGGACTCGTTGAAGTCACCAACTCGGAAGACTCGGAAGACTCGGAAGAGCTGAAATTTGTTCATCGAGCTGTGTCCGAATTCATGGATTGCGAGCGCATTTCCAGAGATATTCGCGCATCAACTAATGGCTTCAACATATTGGACTTTTTGTATCAGTGTTTTCTTGCAAAAATGAAGCTCAAGGGTCATCGATTTAATTACTACGCTTCCCCCTCTCGGTGGGTGGGACAAATCCCCAATTCCGACTGGTTAAACCCTCCAGGCAAACCAGTCAGAAACAGGACTTTGGATTCGGCCAATTTAAGCCTCACTTCAAGCTTTGTGAGGTGCTTGGAGCTATCAACGTTCCAGGTCGAATTATTGGACATTATTAAGCTCTCTTCATATCCTGGTTACGACAAGCACCCGGTTATCGAGTCTTTTGTTAAAGAAATAGTCAAAATATGCATGGCTCTGTCTTATACAGAATTGGAAGTCTCTTTTGGAACACTTGAGTCCACACCCAAGGACTATTCAAGAGATTGCGGAACTGTTGACCTGGTTCTACTGGCTCTCTATTCAACTGGCGATTTTAAATTACTGCGACTAGCTATGTCATCGTGGCAAGAGTTCCATACCACAGAATCTCCTACATCTATGCTACCGGGTATTGACCTGGAGCTCATGTTGTGGTATACCATTGCCAGTCTAGTGTCAGATGCTCCTGAGCAATCGACTTTCAATATTCTGGACTACTTGTTGATGGAGTGGTGCCAAGCCAATGGTGAATCACCTAGCAGTGAAACTTGGATACCTAAGTTTTGGCCCGGGCTATGGCGAAGACTCGTTTGGTCAGGGTTCTGGGGCGCTTCTGGAAGATATGACGCTGTTCCTCTTGAACCAGTTCTTCGGATCTTTCTGCTTTACGGTGCTCCCCCGGACCTTTCATTTCGTATCACGCGGTACATTAAAGACAAACGCTGCTACTGGATGGTGAATAGTCTGGACCCTCCTCAGCATGCTGGTATGTCGCGGTTTACTCGAGCTACTGATGGGCTGGATGGACTCGATAAGCACAAATGTTATATCCGTCCGCTATGGCCATGTCCAGATTACGCTGGGAAGAATCATGTGATTTTACGGCGAGGTCTGATGCCCAAGAGATTCGAAGCACACCTACAAAACCATGATGAGGAGAACATATTTTCGTTGCAACAACTGGCAGAGCTGTGGTTCCCTCATCATCGAGCCAAGGTGCTCACATACCTGATTGAACAATCGATGCGAAGAGGCAGGCCACCCAACCGCGAAGAAGTCCTCGATATGAAGACCAACAAAGACCTGGATGTCGACATTCAGAATGGCATAACATATGAGCCTGTCTCGGATCCTCTTGTGAAGGATATGTTCGATCACAGCCCCATAGACGAGGATTGGGAGACTTGGGGTAAGGGGGCGTATCATGTAACAATCGAGACTTCATTGAAGCGGTAAGCGTTGCGCAGCCTTGATAAGAATGGGACAAATGATGATGAAGGGTTATTTTGGCAGTGAGAGAATGATGTCCCATTTAGAATAATAACGTTTTCTTACCAAGAATTAGCCTCTCGGGCATCTCATAGCAAGTTCAGACGGCGCGAACTTTACTGTTGCTCGGACGCGACCGCAGAGCCTCAAATCGGGGGTAACCATCGGCGCGACACCTGCCGACCTCCCCGAGCTGCCCTTGACACACACTGCACTGGCGACCGATGGGATGACGGAAACTGGGTGCAGTCGATACTTTGGTTGGCATGCATGGTGACGATAGTCTCTCGCGCAGAAATAGAGTTGAATTCGCCATCATCTCATCATTGCCTGCAACCTCCTGCATATCGTGTACGAGGAACTTTGAAAATACGGACAGCTGACGGGCCGTCAAGATTATGCCACATTGGATTGCCTTACCTGAGTCCAGAAACTGAATGTCATTGAAAACTCATGTTTCTCTATATAGTCAGTGTCTCTCTAAGACTGCGATCCCCCCTATTTCCTCGATCATCCCATGTTCACCACCATTTCTTAAACAAAGTTTCAAGACACCATCTCATTCTGACTAAGCAGGCCTACTTGAGACCACGGACCGTGACTGTCTCAGTTAACAAGACACTCCAAGGGCTAGGTTTTGGAAGAAGACGTTCCCTCGAACACGTATTTCGCCATCTCGAAGAATTAAAAAGCACATCATGGGCCGCCACTCGAGTCACAGCAGCAACCATTCAAGCCGCAGCTCATCCCATAACGGAGGATGCGACACCGCCGTCCCCGCCGCCCCCGCTGCTGAGGCCTATTATCGCGATCGGCGCGAGGACGACCTCGTGCGCCGCTTCAACCGTGAAGTCCATTCCTCGACCCACCCCACCCGCTACATCGTCAACGACGGCAGCCTGGTCATCAACGAGAGCCTGCTGCACGACAGTAATACCCTCATCTACAACCGGCGCGGATCGAGTATGTGGGTGCGGCCCGACGGATGTTGCTGCGACGGTTCGCCGTCGTGTCGGTGTGGCTGCCGCGGCCGTGGGTGCTGTAGAGGAGGTGGAGGTAGAGGCGGAGGTCGAGGTGGCCACCGTCCCCCCGGCGGTGGTGGGGGCAGTGCTTGCTACTGCACCACGACGAGGGTATCAACGTGCAGCTATACAGAGTATTGCCGCATCTGCGTTTGTCGACGCGCGTCGCATGGGGGGTACTGCCGAGAGTGCGCGGAGCGGAGGTGCATACCCCCATGGTATCTGAGGGAGCCAAGGGAACCTATACGTCCTCTACTTGAGGGTCCGTCTTCTCGGAGGTTATTGGGCTATCGTTGATTCTCGCCATTTCCTTTCCTCTTGCGCTGTGCTACAGTTTGGGTAGCCGTGTTCTGGCGTTTTTGGTCATCGTGTATCTTCCCTTTCGCATTCATATTCAGGGTCTTCAACCACGGTCACGCATCACATCTCGCGAACTAGCTAGCAATTATACACTTTGCATAGGTCGGAACATTAAGATGCTTCCCTTCCTTACCACAACGACTTCTTCATGCCAAACGGACCAGGCATGTCTAGGTAACCACAGTTTCCTCCATCTATTCACTGACCTCTCTTGACGATTGTTAAGGTTTTCAACATCTCGCTGTGCCGACACAGAGGCAATGGCATGCGAATGCGAGAGCCATATTGCAGAGAGGTTGATCAGTTCTGGCGGTTCCGTGTCACAGTACCCATGTATTCCCTTCTGTCCCTTGAGCATGATTTCCATTCAAAATATGCCAGGATGCAGTGCCACCAATGGTCGCAGCGAATCTTGGAAATCCGGCATGGCTTGCAATAGTGAGGGTTTCCGCTGTGCATGGGCAATTAACCAATTGTATTCATGGTTATCGTCAGCTGTCATAGTTACATATAAAGAAGTGTGGAATGGTATTATGGCGAGGAGTGGAAGGACAATAAACAAATATCAAAAATGTTTCCTCCTCCTGGAGACTCCTGACGTACCCTAGGCCTGAAACGAAATTTGAGTAAAGGGAGCGGCTGAGGTTCGGGGGTGAGCAACATGCAACTTGCTCGGATAATTTGATGTTTTTTTTGTGTGTTTTTCTCCGGTGAAATACCTTAGCAGAAACCAAGACTCGCAGGACAGTGCCATAACCACTTGAGAGCCAGCGGGATCAACTGCACTCACGACATGATTACTGTGGTATAATCATATATTGAGTGAGATGTACCATTGTTCAAGGTGTTATTCCAGGTCAATGTCTATTGTCAGGAAATCCAACCTCCCACAGTACAGATCTGTTGTGTCATAACCCATGAGATCCACACGGCAAGGATGGTCAGTCAGTCGCATTAGCGCGCCAAGAACTAGATCGGTCAGCCAGTTGCACAAGCGCGCCTTCTTGCCAAGATTCAGGGGTAGGATGGCATTAGCAGTTATCACTCACATTTCCATGTTACTCTATAACAGGGTTCGTAATCAGCTACCCAAGAAAATCATGCTTGCGGATGGTTGTGACTGATGGAGACAGAAGTCAGGAGTCAAGACTATCCGCCAGGGTCTCTAAAGGCAAGCGGCTGACTTCTTTGGCTTGGCTCACGGCAAACCATCGTAAGTACAGCAAAGCAGTACAGTGCCGCCATCATGATTATCAAGCAAAGTATTTTAAGTCATGGTCGATAGAGATATCGTATCCGACCATCAAGCGACAACTTAAAGATTCAGACATCTTCTCCATAAGTTGAACTTCACTTACTTCAAGAAACCACCAAATTCCCTCTCTCCTATTCAACAAACCCGGTCTCATCTTGACTTCCCTCTCTATTCAGTTCCACCAATGACCGACTGAGTATAACTAAGTTTTCTCCATCCTCAATATGAGTGACTTGGAAAAGTCGGCGGGCATTCCGGACAACCCCAATACCACGAGCAAAATAGACAGCCCTGCGCGCATCGAGAGCCGGGCTCTCGATGGTGGAAGGTCTGCAAGTCCAGGGATCGAAGAAGATGGAGAACCTAAATTCGAACGCCAAATCCATGGCTTCAAGTGGGCATTGACAGTGGGTGCCATCCTCTCCTGCGTCTTCCTCTACGCCCTCGACACCACAGTCGTAGCCGACATTCAGCCCGACATCATCGCCTCCCTGGGCAACTTCCAAAAGTTCCCCTGGCTCGCCACCGCCTACGCGCTCCCCTCTACGGCACTAGTACTTATCCAGTCCAAGCTCTACGGGCTGTTCGACATCAAGTGGCTGTACTTTGGCTACGTCGTCTGCTTCGAGGTCGGCAGCGCCATCTCCGGCGCCGCCCCGACTATGGACACACTCATCGTCGGTCGTATGGTCGCTGGCATCGGGGGTTGCGGGATCTATGTGGGATCCCTCGCCTTCTTCAGCGTCGCCACGTCCCCCAAGGAGCGCCCCATCTACATTGCTCTTATCTCGCCCACGTGGGGGCTCGGCACTGTTCTCGGGCCCATCGTAAGTGCTTCTCCCTCTTGCCAGCGGTGCAAATGATGACTGACAATTTTATGCATGAAAGGTCGGTGGGGGGTTTGCAGAAAGCAGTGCCGGCTGGCGGTGGGGTTTTTATATCAACCTTGTCATTTTCGCCCTGATAGCGCCTGTCTTACTTTTCATCTTGCCCTCTATCGATTTCGCCAAGGGCCAATCGACCAAAGAGCGGCTTAACAAGATCGACTGGCTCGGACTTGCCGTATGGACCGGCTGGTGTGTGGCTTTTTTCATGGCTATTACCTACGGCGGCACCCTGTTCGAGTGGAAGTCTCACAGCATGATTATTCTCTGGGTCTTTGTTGGCGTCCTCGCCGCCGGGTTTTACTTGACGCACAGATTACACCCCTTTGTTACACTAGGGAACAGGTTGTACCCCAGTCATATGCTCCGGAACTTCAAGCTAGGCATCCTTCAGTTCGCCACCTTTGCTGCCGCCTCGGCAGTATACATTCCCATTTACTACATCCCGCTATACTTCCAGTTCGCCAAGGGCGAGTCGCCTGTGGAGGCCGCCATCAAGCTTCTTCCCTTCGTGTTTATGATCTCAACTGTCGCTATCCTGAATGGCTTCTTCATGGCGAAGTGGGGCTACTACATGCCATGGTTCCTGGTCGGGTCGCTACTGGGAACGGTGGGGGGTGCTCTGATGTACACGGTCTCGATCCATACGAGCATATCCGCCATATACGGTTACAGTACACTTCTGGGCATTGGTGGAGGCTGCTTCATGATCACCGCCTTTGGATGCGTCTCGGACATTGTTGCGCCCAAAGACATTTTTAACGCCATTGGTGTCATTAGTCTGGTACAGTGCATCGGCATCACCTTCTTCCCGTCTCTCAGCGGCAGCATCTTCCAGAACCTCGGCGCCAATTACATCGCGCCTATCCTCCCGACGGACTTCACCGGAGATCCACGCGTGATTTTGGCCGGCGCAAGCAGCCCGGAGTGGCAGGGATTCTCTGGGGACATTCAGGCCCGGCTTTCCAATGCTATCGTTGATGCCATGAGCAATGTTTACATCATGACCATTGTCGCTTGTGGCATCACAGTCTTGGTTACGCCATTCTTGGGAGTACGTCCACCCTTCTCCTTCGACTTCAATTGTAGTTTGCTAACTATTATCCAGTTCCGTAAAGTAGTGGCTTAGCCATGTGAATTGGTTCAGGCCATATAGGCATTGCTCCGATTATGTTCTGATGGGAAGATGCTCATCCTTGGGCTTGAGCACTGCATGGTTGGTGTGTGGCAAGATAGCCAGGAAGTCCACTCATATGATAATTAGGAGAACAAACATAGCCACGATAGTGACCTTCCTACTGGCTGTTTCACAAATCTCCATTATCGCAGTGGTATCAGGGGTAAGCCCCTTTTCCAGCTAACGTGCGACGCTAGCTGTTTTTATGTGAATATGAAAATACATATGGCAAAGGGTTTACTCTTTATTCTTTTAGCCAGCACTTTATAAGACTCTATTTGCTACATGCCTCCTGATTATTTCCGCTCTGTGTAATGCGACATCAGTAGAAGCAGCGGATATGCAATCTGTAAATTATTTGTAGCGCTCAAATATGGCTCAGCACGCGACCACTGATGACGTGACTGTGTCCACCCTATTATGATTTGTACTCGCGATATTATGAGTTGTGCAGCTCCAATAGTAATAACGAGCCCTTTTTCATAAATCCGGGATGGATACTGTGTACCCAAGAGTACTCGAGTTGTAAATCAATATCCCAATGGGTTGGTTCCTTACCTGCTGAGAGACGTACTTGGCAGAGGGGCCCCTTTTCTTGGCAATGGACAGTGTCAGCCAGGTGCATATATATTCCTTGGCGCGCATCCTTCGAGTCTTGGCTTGCAGATGCTTCAATTGTGGTTTCTCTGCCATTAGCAGGATCCTGCTCCTGTCTTGTGTCATGAATCAATCATACATACATGTATATTGCGTCCTTGGCGTCCTCTTGTAGTCGAAACAGGCATGTCCCCCAAGTGCATGTCCCCCAAGTGCATGTTCCTCGAGTGCATCCCACTACAACGTACTTGATGTTGTAATATATTACAAATCAGGGTTGTCAAAAGTTGCGGACTGCTGAGTGTTATATATATCGGGATACGATGACCTTCAGACTAAAATAATGACCTCACCAAATTCATCGTGACCAGCTACCTACCATGACGAAGAAACTTATCACCATCCTTGGGATTACTGGAACACAGGTATGCTCCAAAGTCCATCATAAACCTTTGCAATATTTCCAGATCCTAATATCTAATGTCGGATCAAGGGTGGCTCCGTCGCCAACCGGTTCCTCGCCCACGCCGATTGGCGAGTGCGCGGTCTGACACGCAACCCGGACTCGGCCAAGGCAAAATCATGGGTGTCGCGAGGGGTCGAGATTGTCAAGGGTGATCACAATGAGATAGAGTCGCTCAAGGCTGCCTTCCAGGGCGCGCACGCCATCTTCGCTGTCACGGACTGGGCCGCCAACTACGCCCGGGTCAGTGGGGACAAGAGCCTACAGGAAAAGGCGAGGGACGCGGGCAGGTCCCTCGAGGCGTACGCAGGCGACCTGGAGACGACGCAGGGCATCAACGTGGCCAGGGCGGCTTCCGACCCGAGTGTTCTTTCCACCCTCGAGCGGTTCGTTTTCTCCACGTTGGCCGCAGTGAAGAATATCAGCGGCGGCAAGTACAAGCATGCCTACGAGTTTGATTCCAAGGCCGCCGCTGAGAGTTACATGCGCGAAGAGCTTCCCGAGATCCGCGCCCGGCTCAGCACGGTCACCATGGGCATTTTCCAGGAGACGTGGAAGGACATCCCGGCGTTCCGGCCACACAAGAAGCCGGACGGCACATTCGAGTACGTTCGGCTGGCAGTCTCTGGTTCCCATGAAGCCAACCCCGAGGTGATAGCCACGCGGGACACGGGCACGTTCGTTGAAGCTCTGGTCCTCCGTCACCCCGCCGGGACGGATGTCTTGGGCGCCAGCGAGATCATCACCAAACCGGACTACGCCGCGCTCTGGGGTCGTGCGATGGGGGTCAAGGCGACAGTGAGAGACGTCCCGGAAGAAGAATATGTAAAGTACATTCCGGAGGGGTTCGAGGCTACGATAGTGGACGACTTCAGGTTCTTCGCAGAGTACGGATACACAGGTGGAAACCCCCGAGTCAAGACTCCGGAGGAGCTGGGGATCAAGACGACCACTTTGGAGGAGTTCTTCCAAGGTGAGGACTGGAGTGCAGTTTTGAAGGGAGAGATTTAGGATGTGTGTGGTTCACTGGTAGGCTATGACGATACTCATTGCTTTCTAGTCCTATTCATGGTTGTTTTCACCAAGTCCCCCTGTCTGTATGTTTAGTCGGATAGCTCTTTAATGCAGCTCGGGTTCGCAATCGGTCTTTCACCCCTTTTCTCGCGCCAGCTGTTGGTAGACACTATGATCTCAGGGCAGTCACTGATCAACCATCCCCACCTCTGTAGGAATGGTAAGCTTATCTCCCAGCTTTGCGGGTCCCAGGGCTCTCCCCAGACCATTAGCCCGGCCCATTCGTTCTTGCTCCCGCCCGACTCCATGATGTCGTCGTACAGCTGCTGCTCATCCTCGGGCAATAAGATGGCACTGGCTAGCAACAAATTGTCCCGAAACTTGGGGAAGGGAAACAAATCCAGCCAGGGGTGGTGCCTTGTGCTCAGCTGTATGCTCGTAGGCAGCAGACTACTAGGCGTGGCTGAGCTTGGAGTGTGTTTGTTGGTCCCAAATGGGGAGATGACTTCGCAAATGAGCCAGTCAAAACCGAAGCCCAGCGCTATAGCGTTCCTGGTGAAGGCGTTTATGGTGTTGAGCTGGATGAGCTTCAAACGATGATCGACACACGGATCGCCTTTCATGTAACTGGCTAGAGCCTGCTCGGCAAAGCGTGTGAGCATGGCCCGCTTCTGCCCGATATCCTCCTTGGTGCAATAACTGAATGTCGGCATCAGACTGTCCAGGGGAGACACCGTAGCAGCGTCTAGCCTAGGGTCTAGAATGAAGGCGGAATGCGAGGATACATCTGCACAGTTACTCCGTTTATTTTTTTGTCTTGCTACTAATAGTTAGTCATTATAAGGATTATTGTTAGTATGTGATTGTTGCTTACAAACCCGTTTGTTTAGCCTATTCTGGAGTTTCTTCCGCTCCTTCTGATTGGTGATGCCAGCCCAGTCTTCTCCGCGGTGTCGAATATACAATTCGTGCGGCATGCGTTGTAGCTCGACGTGCTGGGTGCACTGGGCATTGGCGAAACTGTGAGAAGGCGACATGATCACGATGATTGCATTGGTGGTGATGTTACAAGGATGAAGGCAAGACATGTAAAAGGGGGGAGGGCAAGACTCCAGGCATCGGCAAAGACGCTAATGCACTCGGCTGACATCCTGTCTGCACTTGGATCTTTCCGGAATTCCAAGGGCTTGGCTTGGCTTGGCTGCCACCAGGTGCTTACTACTGCGCCGTTGCGGCACAGGGCCTACGTAACGGTGAGATCCCCCACCTGTGTTTCCGCCTCAGAAGGGTCGTTGGCCTAATTGAATGTATAAGTACGTTTGTAAGTGGTTGGAGGCCCATCTTGGCAAATGCCGAAAAGTAAACTTGCAACTGTCGGTTGTGCATTGGGTACTTGCTCTCTGTGGTAAGCGACTTCCTTGGGCCAGTTATCGCTTAGTAACTAAAAAAGGGGCACAGCGGCGATGGCTTGAGATTATATTGCCAACTCAAAAGTACGTGCAACTGATTAACATCTAACGTACATGAGCTTTTGAAATATTGAACCACGAACATCTCACCAGATGTCACTTCATAGTATGAAGACTCATATGTACTCTTCGGACTGTTAGTGGCGGATTATCTGAAGCAGTGGGTTCAGGGGGGCAAGCATCCTTCATCATAAAAGTTGCCCACCGCATTGTCTGCTCTCTGGGAAACCAAACATATCCCGTCGTAATGACTCAAACGCGGTGCCAGCGTTTATAAGTATGGAACACTATGTGTACCTGGTATCGAGCTCATATTCCTCGTAGTCCAATTGCCCGAGTCAAGACTGGTGAACTGCATAAGCGTCAGCACCTCCTTCGACGCATTCGCGCTGTGGCTCAACGCGGACGCGCTTCCAGTATATTCCATCAGCATGAAAACCGCTTCATGCGTTACGAAACCTGCAGCTCTCACAGAACAGTTGAACCACGATTCACAGAATCCGAGATTATCGTGGCCCTAGATAACAGCCTTGTGACATAGGCTGAGTGTGAACGGCGCCGAGGTAAGTACTGGTCGTTTATATCAACAAATTCGCCAAGGGTCTGTCTCAGACAACTTGTTCTGCCATTCGGAAAGGTGTATGAACCAAAGGAAGAACATCCGTATGTCTAGAACATTATCTGCAACAATAACATTAATAGCAACGGAGGGTGACGGTAACGGCTTTGCTGGCCGTATCGATAGCTTCAAGACACTGAGGCCGAGGTCGAACCGGAGGCTGTGAAGAATTGACCGACAGAGTCAACCACGCTACTTTGGAGATTAGCAATGATCTCGTTGGGACGTTGGTTTGTCGCAAATACGACGCAGACCCTTCTCGTCGAACAGCTTAGGTTTGACGTTAGTGCGTCTTGGACATTGGACTTTGGCACCTTGAAGGTGCTGGGTACGACGTGAGTGGTCAGCACGGTAGGGTATGGTGCAGTGATGGTAAATATTGATGCGCACGTCTACCCAGGCTCCCAGCCGTGACACAAATACCTCAGGGGGGGCCATGTCGATAAGGCTGCTCGCAGTGGCCGACGTCATGTACTGGTGCAGGCAGATACCCGGATAAGACCAGCGCCTAACCCCCATGTATGTAGGAGTTTCGGCGCCTGTTTCTGTGCGAAGCGCGCATGCTCTGGAGCGGCGCAAGAAGAAGTAGGACAATGTCCCACAGGAAAAGCAGCCGGGCCCGCTTCCCGTGCGGGTGGAATCTCGTCGTTGGGTGTTGGACCTGGGGTATTGTCACTTCGGCGGCCGCCTCCGCATTCTGGTCAGGTCAGCTGTTTGCGACAAATTGGGACCTTCAGGACCTTGCTCAGGGTTTGCACCACTCAACCCCATTGGCAGGACAGGGGCTAGTGCATATATTTCAACGATACAACCAGCGCTAATTTCAACAATACATACTCAATAAAGGTCTACATTAGGCAACGTCTGTCCGCATGATACCTAAAGAGTCAACACAACATGATGATGAATTGCTTCAATTATTGAATGACGCTATTCTCGGTTGCCGGTCGCCAAGCACCCGTCAGCGATGCTTATCTCGACGCCATCTAGTGGGGGTCAGCTAAGTCGCTGTCGAAATGGGTGCTGGGCGAGGGGCTAAACATGTAAGGACTAGGGTTGACCCAGATTTTCCCAGGTTATCCCAGGTAGTGCGTCAGAGCCTCCAATCTTCCCGAGGCACGAGACAGGCAGGCAGGCCCGCCACACTGCTTCCTTCGCTGTGCCTCTCATTTCGTTGTCTTATCTTAGCCCGACTTCGTGATTCCGAGATCATTTGCATCCCGGCCGATCAACGTGATATGTGGGTGATACCCATCCCACGATGGATGCTGCGCCATTATTGACATTGATCGCGTGCAGAGTTTTTTTTCTGAGAAAGCACTGTCGCATCTGGCATGTAACGTACGCCGCCGCAGCACAGCAACGGCCAGTCAAGCACTCATCAAGCTAGCTCACAGACGCTTGACGCATTGCTGACCATCCTGATAGGAAGATGAAGACGAGGATAAGGGAAGAAAAAAACCATAGAGACCCTGGCATCCTCCACACCCCATCCCACTGTTTATCACACCACAACCACTGTGTGAGCGGGATGCCGAGTCGGGTTTTCATTCCCACGCTACATATATCCATAATGTCGCCTCTCTTGCAAGCCTTTCCTCCGTCAATGGCTAAGACACTCCAAGTTTTCGACACTTAACCGTGTCGTGCGTGTCCGGCCTTCTTGGTTCCCAATTTTGCCTGTACAGGTTTATCTTTGCTTAGTATTGCTACTTTTTTACGGAGTTTTCGTTTTCGTTTTTGACTTGAATCAACACTAGAGATCTGCTCGACGCTTATCATTTGTCCTTTTGGGTTCATCTGGCGGGGTCGACACCACCACACCAACAAGATGCTGGGAAAGAAAGAAAAGATGCAGCAACCAATTTCTGAGGCGCCCGACAACGGCAGCGGCAGCGGCAGCCACGACGACGCCACCTTGTCGGCGCTCGCCAAGGTCGAGACTCGCGATGCCACGCATCCCATCCACTGGAGCCGCTGGAAGAAGTGGTCCATCATCGTGGTCTACTGCGCTCTGCAGACCTTCATCGCCATGACCACCACCACCTTCGTCGCCGCCGAGTTCCTGGTCCAGGAGAAGTATGGCGGCTCTAAGCAGGTCGTCGCCTTGGGCCAGTCCATGTTCATCGTGGGAACGGCCGTTGGGCCTGCCTTCCTGGGCCCTCTATCGTATGTCCTCACCTGCCATTGATTGCACAAGCATGGGTATTGCACACGCACACGCATCGAGGGGCACCATCGTTTGGGAGGTGGCTAGCCGCCGTGTAATCTGTGTGTGCATGCTTACTGTCTCTATGTACCCCTCTATTTCTGCCCTTCTATCGTTTTCTGCCGGGAACGCAGCTCCCTTAACAAATTCTTCTGCTTGCAGTGACATTGGCGGCCGCAAATGGGTCTACGTTGCATCCATTGCCGTCTACGCCATCCTGAACATCGGCACAGCCATGGCCCTCAACCTGCCCATGCTGATCATCTTCCAATTCCTCGCCGGCGCCGCCGGCAGCACCGGCCTCTCCAACGTCGCCGGCACCATTGCCGACCTCTTCGGCGACATGGACGGCGCAGGCCAGCCCATGGCCCTGTTCGTCATGACCGCCAACTACGGCCCGAGTATCGGCTCCCCGGTCGGTGAGCTGATTGCCTCCAACCCCCGAATGGGGCTGCCCTGGATCTTCTGGATCAAGTAAGTTTATCGAACCACCGGCCCCGCTCCCCGCCGTCGAGCCCCTGAATCGGCTGGCAACAAGCGTGGTATGGCCAACAGTACTAATAACCACAAAGCGTCATCATTGGTGCTGCATTCTCACTCATCATGTGCTTCATCCCGGAGACCCTACCGAGGATCGTCATCGCCAAGGCCATCGAGAAGCATGAACTAACCGTCCCGCCCGCCGAGGTGGCCATTGTCGAGGAGAAGGTCGATGTCCTCCGTGAGATGCGCTTCATCACGTCCATGGCCTTCCGCATCATGCTGACCGAACCCATCGTCGTGTTTCTGGGCATCTACAACGGCTTCGCGTACGGTCTGCTGTTCCTCTACCTGGACGGCGTTTTTGATGTGTTCGTCGTCAACAACGGCCTGTCCGTCATCCACGCCGACTTGACATACCTCAACTTCGTCGTGGCCGTGACCCTCATGTTCTGCTTCGTGCCCGTGCAGACCTGGTTCTACACGCGCGACCGGAAGCGCAACGGCGGCGTGGGCCGCCCGGAGGCCCGCTTCCTAACCTCGCTCGTGGGTGTCTGGGGCTTCCCCATCTCGCTGCTCTGGTTCGCCTTCACGTGCGACGGCGAAACATCCTACTGGTCGCCCGTTATCGCTGGCGGCGTCCTCGGCTTTTTCGACCCGCTGCTCTGGCTCAGCATGCTCAACTACATCGCCGACACCTACACCAACGTCGCCGCCTCGGCCATTGCGGCCTTCCTGATCCCGTCCTTCGCCCTCGCGGCTGGCTGCTGCCATATCGGTAAGTCTTCTTTGAGAAAGTGGCCAAGAAGTTATCCCATCCATCCTCCCTTCCCCACCCCCAGCCCCTTGCGCATGTCCTAAATTACGTCTAGGTATCATTATGTTCGCCAACCTCGGCCCCAAATGGGCCATGGCCATCCTCGGCTTCGTCTCGTTTGGCTTAGTCGCTTTGGTCTACGTACTCTATTTCTTCGGCGCCAGGATACGAGGCATGTCTAAATTGGCCAAGAAATAAGAAGACCAACCAGCATAAGGTAACGACTGATTAGAAGGCTTAGAAAAGCCTTTCGTTAGGTCTTGTATAGTAGAAGCTTCGAAATAGAATCACAGTAGATTTGATACCCTCGTATAGATCGGTCCCAGTCGCCCTATCGCATGCCTTCTCGCGTGAGTGTTTTCAGCTGTGAGTCCTCCATTCCTGCAGAATGGAAGGCTTGGCGTCGTAGAAATGTTGGAAAAGGAGAACACGGCATTGCTGCGTCACCTCGTCGTCAGTCGGTCTCGCCACGAATTTAACCTTGAAAGGACGATGTATGAACGAAGTGTGACCTGTATTGCAGGAGACAGCTTTGGTGCACAGTGTATTGTCTCAGGGCTGCATTTGAGTTGAAGGCGGTGTCGGACAGTTCTCCTAGACTCGCGCCAAACAGGCTCAATCCATACATCCATCCTAAACGCATCTTGCTTTGAAAGTTGGACGCCGTGTTTCCGGCGCGACGACTGCATGCAATTGCCAAGATATATATGCCGACATCATCTACGTCAAGGATACGTGCGCAACTGTAGATCTTGCAAGGGGTTTTTGCGGCTGCCCGCAGCCGCGATGTCACGCTGGGAACTTCGGATAAGTCAGATCTCCCAGATTCCTTGATGAGACTTTTGGCTCGAGTCAGTTTGGAGTCTGAAGTACTATGTCCAGGCTGCCAGGGTTTCTAATCTGTAACTTGTCATTCGGCGACCCGAACATGGCATGCTGGCTGGTTGATTGAGAAATCAATCTTCGACGGCAAAATCTGACGTCAGTAGTGGCTGACCGGAGCCGGCGCCACGAGTACCTTTAGTGCTGCACCGCCACAGACACGAAGAAGGAAAGAGGCGGCTTTCACGATTTCACGATTTCACGCTTCTGAAAGCTAGCTAACTCTGGCGGGCCAGGCTAGCTAGTCCGCGCCGCGTCGCGCCGGTCTTTGTTCGTAACATAAAAGCGATCTCGGTCGGTCAAGCCCGTTTCATCTGGTTTTTTCCCTTGCTTTCTCCACTCTCCTTTGGCACACCTGAGACCTCGCGATCTGCCAATATTTCCCTACCCGCCAAGACCATTACATCATTCAGTGCCTTGAAAAGCTGAGGGAAAAAACGAGGCTCCACCTAAGCGAAAGAGAAACGGAACGGAACAGGTTGAGAGACGGGCCAAATAATGTCTAATTCCGAATACTATGGCGGGGGCGGTGGAGGCGGTCAGCCCTACGGCGGCGGCGGCGGCGGTTACGGTCAACAGCAGCAGCAGCAATACCAACATCAAGGCCAAGGTCCTTCACCGCCTTACCCACTGCAGAATCAATACTCTGCACCCCCTCCTCCGGCTGGGCAATACGGTAACGGGGCTCCCCACGGCTACCCGGGCGGCGGCGGTGATCAGCAACCACCGTATGCACAACAGCCTCATCCCCCGCAGCACCAGCAAGGCGGTTGGGGTGGGCAGCCCCCCCAGCAGCACCAGCAGCAGTATCAGCAGCAGTATCCACCCAGCGGTGGCCGACCTGATGCATATCCCCCGAGCCATACATCGGGGTACGGCGGCCAGCAACCCCCTCATGAGCAGGCGGGTGGATACTACCAACAACAACAACAGCAGCCACCGCAGCAAGGCGGTGCCTACTACGGCCAGGCGGGCGCTGAACAACAGCGCTGGGACCCCAATTCCGCGCCGCCCCCTGGGCACCCAGGCCCCTATCCTCCCACGGGGGCCAGCGATAAGGGTCTGATGGGCGCTGTGGGTGGTGGGGCCCTCGGCGCTTTTGCCGGCCACCAAGCTGGCCACGGTTTCCTAGGCGCGGTGGGTGGTGCTGTGGCCGGCTCCAAGCTCGAGGATCACTTTGACGGCAGCGGGAAGGACAAGAAGAAGAAGGACAAAAAGGACAAAAAGGACAAAAAAGACAAGACAGGCAAGAAAGACAAGAAGGATAAAAAGGACAAGAAGGACAAGAAGAGTCACAAGAAAAAGGGCAGTGGCAGTGGCAGCAGCAGCTCCTCGAGCTCGTCTAGCGATTCCGATTGAATTCCATTGCCAACCTCGCTTGGAGTTTGATTTCTTTTGTTTCATTCGCGCCCTGTTTGGAAGAGTTGGTCGTATTTGTTCGCGAAGACGCGAAAATGCGGAGTGGTGCCACGATCTATGGGGTTTCTCATCTCGCAGGTTGGAATTGCCTAGAATTGGTCGATATGTGGGTGAAATGTATACAGTGCTTGGGCGCGTCCGTCCGTCTTGTGTCCCCCCCGTGCTCCTTTTGCGGAGAGCAGCAGCAGCAGCAAGCGAATTCTCGTTCCGTCACAGGTTACATCCGATCCCATGCTCGCGCGCGAGCCAGCACAGCAAATATCGGTCAGATGATCTATCCTTAATCTACTCACTAACCCCCAAACACACGATCCTCCCTCCGGAGAATGCACCGCAGCACGCGGAGAAGAAGAATCTGTGCACCTCGTGACGGTCTGGCATCAGGCTACACCGCGGCACCGTGCCGCCGCGCTCGTTCGATTTGCATAGTGCTCCTGTATAAAAAGGTTTGGTCTGGATGCCGTCGCTACATCCCGGACGGGGCAGAGCCTCAATCCAGTCCTATACAACACCACGAATAGGTCGCCGACACTTCGGGCACCGACTGATGATGGTTCGTTTCGGGGAGTAAATCTTCAGTTGCTGTATGCATGCAGTGCAGTCACGAGGGCGGAAAACGAGGAGGAGGAGCATGGTAATGCAGCTGCGCGGCACGGTTGACGGGTTGCAACAAGTAAATGGACGCAAAGCATGCACTGTCTATGGGGATTCTGGGCCTTCTTGGTGGTGGTTGTGTGGTGACTCCGCAAATGGCCAGCGCTTCCCACGCCTCACTTCTGGGCTGTCTGCATGGAGTAGGTTGGGGAATATCCAGCAGTCAATAGCACATATCGTGGGGTCCTCGAAAAAAAGGGGAAGCCCGCGACTCGGACGGTTCTGGTCGAGTGCCGCCGACTCTGTATGCCTGTTGCTACGTGCATCCCATGCCATCCCACTCCTGCCTGATCGGACGACCGAGTTTGCGGCCTTGCAGCACAATTTCCGGATTCAAACAATGCCACCTGAATTCTCGAATGTTCCTATTAAAAGGGTCTGTATGATATCCGCAGCTTATAGGCTTGGCATAGGCTGGATTGTATGTACTACATAGTTGTGTTACCCAGTAGAAAGTATGGATCGGGATGTGTTGTATTCAGTATGCACAAGAATCAGGACTGTGCAGATGCCCAAAGCGGCAATTGGTGGCGAGCGTTCCTGGATCTAACCCCTACTAACATAAAATAAAAAAGACTTGTGCCTGTGCCGGACCTTTCATAACGGCCAACTGGTATTTTTCGGCATTGGCATATGGGTTAAGATGGGAAACCTACAAGTAGAGGGAGGAGGAATGACGACATGGGCATCTCGAGTCAGTAAAGGTAAAACTCGTTCGGTATTGAACGATTTAAGCGGAAACATGTAGCCCAATCATGGTAGCCAAGGACGCCGGCAGTAACAGAAAGCTGAGGTGCGCCTGCATGCTTGTCGCTTGTTGCCATGGCATACCGGGTAGGTGAATGGCTAAGTGGTAGGCCAGTGGTAGTGCTGGTACAGTATGTATTCTATTGATTAAAGTGCTACATACAGCTATTCTAGGCGTCGCCCGGAAGCACCGGGCATACCTTGCAAAATTGGCCGAGAGACTCAAGTGTCCGCCTAAGAGGGACGTCATGGCTGGGTGTGGATCGCCGGCCGAATTTCGACTTTTCATGCCGAGAATAAGGCCGCCCACCTTTTTTGGCTGGTGGCCGCCACCGAGCATTCAAGCGTCTGTAAGTCAAGTCCTCTACGGCTTCACGTTCAGAATTGCGCATTCATCGATGCCAGAATTGGGCATTCCGACACGACAATGGCCTGCTGCGAATGGGCTGAGCGCAGCCATGGCTCTGTCAATACCACCTCCCTCCAAGTGTGCATGCATGTAGGTCCATCAGTGGATAGGGGACATCGCGGCGGCTTCACGGTGATATGGTGGAACTGACCCGGCCCCACCCAGTAACAACAACAAAAATCAAGTGAGCTTCCAGATGTTCGCCAGATGGGGCGAGCGATGTCATCGAGACACTATGTTTGACTAGCTGATGAGAAGTCGGGCAAGAAAACAAGAGAAATAAGAACTGGCTTATCGCCTTCTCGCATTCTCTTGTCCCGGTACTTGCGATAGTACAGTTGACGGCTTATAGCAAGTTAATTGGTGTTGTTGTTTGTGCCAGCGTTGTTCCTCCTTCTTGTCCGTCTTTCCATCACACCCACAGACATACACACACATACCGAAGAAGCAAGCCCAAGAACCACCATCATGTCGTTCTACTTGCCTTCGTTCTCGCAACCGGCGTCGCGGAGGAATTCCTTCGCCGCGTCGCGCGCCAACTCCTACGTCAAGTCGCGCCCCGGCTCCCCCAACGGCTCGCGCCCTCACACCCTGGTCGCGTCCAGGAGGAATTCCGCCTCCCGGCCTGCCTCTCTCCGCGGCGACACCACCGAAAAGGACGAGGAGACCGACGCCGACCTCGAGGGCCAGAACGGCCCGGCCCTTGAGATCCCCAAGAATGAGAAGGGAGAGCCCATGGTCGGCCGCGTTGTCGGCGGCAAGTTCGACACTCCCGAGGCCGAACAGATCGACGACGACTTCGGCTCCCTCAAGAAGGTGGACTGCGATATGCCCCTCACCCTGACCGAGATCGTCAACGAGAACGGCAAGGAGTACATCGTCCTCAACTTCGCCACCGGCGACAAGCAGAACCCCTTCAACTGGAATCCCTGGTACAAGCGCAGTATCTCGACCATCCTCAACCTCATGACCCTCTTCATCGGTCTGGCCACCACCGCCTACTCGTCTGGTATCGGCAGCATGTGCAAAGAATTCGGCGTCTCCGAGTTCATGGGCCAGATGGGTCTCTTCACCTTCAACATCGCTTGCGCCATCGCTCCCATGGTCCTCGCCCCCTTCTGTGAGCTGACGGGCCGCAAGGTCGTCTACGCCGGCGCCTTCCTGTGCTTCTCGCTCCTCTTCATCGGCTTGGCCCTGGCCCAGAACATCGCCACCATCATCGGCCTGCGACTTCTCCTCGGTCTTTTCGGCTGTGTTGGTACCATTCTCGTCGGTGGTACTTTCGACGACATGTACGAGCCCCGCCACCGCGGTCGCCCCATGGCCATGTTCAGTTTCGTCGCCATTTTCGGAACCGTCTCCGCCCCCATCTACGCCGGCTTCATTGACCAGGCCATCGGCTGGCGCTGGATCGAGGGTGTGCAGGGCATTGCCAACATCCCCCTGCTCATCCTCATCTTCTTCTACTTCCCCGAGACCCGTGGTGGAGTCGAGCTGCACAAGCGCGCCAAGGCCCTCCGCAAGGCCACCGGCGACGAGCGCTACGTCTCCGAGGGAGATATTCTTACCCCCTCGCTCAAGTCCATGTTGAAGGCTTCCTCCGTCAAGGCCATCCACATGCTGGTGACCGAGCCCGTCGTCTTCGCCTTCGGCTTCTGGATCGCCTTCTGCTGGGCCGTCGCCTTCATGTTCTTGTCCGTCATCCCCATCACCTTCCAAGAGAAGCGCGGCTGGAGCGAGGGCGTCAGCGGTCTCCCCTACATTTCGCTGGCCATCGGTACCACTCTCGGTTGGGCTGCCCATCACCTGCAGATGCGCAAGTACAACCGTCTCACGGACGACCCCACCATCAAGGTCACCCCCGAGGCTCGTCTGTACGGTGCCATGTACGGCGCTGTCTTCCTGCCCATCGGTCTGTTCATCTACTCCTTCACCCAGTACGCCCAGCTCTCGTGGGTCGGCCCCGCCATCGGCCTGGCCCCCATTGCGTTCGGTATCTTCTTCGTCTTCGAGTCGACCTACAGCTACACGGCCGACTGCTACGGCGAGAGCGCCTCGTCCGCCATCGCCGCCCAGGGTTTCCTCCGTAACACCCTCGGAGCAGTGACCCCGCTGTTCGCCAGCGCCTTCTTCCACAACGTCGGCTCGCAGTACGCCGGCCTCATCCTCGCCATCTTCGGCACCATCCTGAGCACGATCCCCTTCGTCATGTTCAAGTACGGTCACCAGCTCCGCAAGAGAAGCAAGCTGGCCAAGGAGTAAATAAACTGGCGCAAACCCCAAAAGAAACAAAACAAAAGGGAGAGGGAAAACAACCCAAAAAAAGCATTCATGACTCTTACTGTCTGCATTTGCATCGCATCTTGTAAGGCGTATTTTCCGGCATATCATCATAGCATTTAATCGTTTATAGCTTTTTGTATAATTTTATCCCCAACAACATGTATATACTACACCTTCTGCTGGGTACTTAGCCTGATTATCGGGTAACAACGGTTTCTCGAACCATGCAAATTTAATGAGAATCTCGTAATATCCCCTCCCTAACGTTGAAATCCTCGCTTGTCTATCGTCTTCGGATGTGAAATGTCTAGTCATCTTGCCTACTACTAAAGTCTCGAATCAACATCCAGGAATCACGTCGCTCTCTTCTCATAATACCTTCACACATCGCCGTTGGGATGGAATACCCACTCTAGGCGTATTGAGCTTGGCGATCTTGCCCTTCCGCTCGAGGAAGCTTCAGTCGCAACCCCCTTGGCTGAAGTGCCCAGATAGCTTGCGTTGCAGGCCGCACTAACAACCAACGACTCGAGAGCCAATTGCACACCTCGACGAGACTCAGGGTGAGCCGGTCGTATAGAAGCCGCCGTCGAAGACCCGAGGGCGGGTGCTCTTACCCCCTGAACACGCTGTTTGTTGCGACCGGGTGGGACCACTCCCCCACCTGGCGCATGAGCCCGGTCGGCGGTATCGTGGTGGTAGGCGGTGGATTTGTACGGGCCCCAGGTGGATGTCGGGGTCACCGGAGACGGAATGGGGCTATGGACAACGAAGATGGGTGGCCGACAATTTTCACCCCTATCCTGTGTCGGCTCATGGTTGTGATTCCTGCCTAATATTAGTACGAACAAGTACATAGTACTTCTTAAGGGCGTCTTTACTATGATGTGCTGTCTTGGGTGCCATATATCGAGTGGATTAATGTTCACTAGATACTTATTAACCTAGTTGTTAGCGGCATGCTTGACCACTTCACCCCGCATCCAGGGGTAGTGACAGTCAGTCAGGGGTAAGAGGTTCCGAGCAATAGATAACAAGAACAAGGCTTAGAGGCAAGATATAGAGAATCATACCAAAGTATACTGCCAAGCTGTCCAATTTAATAACGTCTAGGTATAGTTGGACACTTCATCTCCATATACGAATTCCACTGAGGTGTAAAATCCAAGTCATATCGCTAGAAAGCGTCAGAGTGGCGATTCACTTTGTTTCTTACTGCTAGCCGCCTCTCTTCCAGTGGTGGAAAAAACCGTCTCATTGAGAGCTGAGAGCAGTTGCGAGTAAGAAATATGTCACTATCAGTACAAGCAGAGATTTATGGCTGGGACAGGCGTGTGGCCCAACCCACGTGTTTCGGGGGGCTGCCTGGAACGCCTACCACCCTCGTTTAAGTGAAGATTTTACCGTGTTTCCTACACACCCTCCACAACGGAACGAACCGAGGCCGACAGTAAGTCACGATGGGCAACCGGGCTCAACGGGCAGTTATGATAGGGGAGCCTGTTCAGGCTGAATCAAGCCGTGTAGATCTGTGGGGTAACCAGGATGATATAGATGGCGTTCATTCCCGGTGACCTGGTTCGTTATTAAACACTTTGCGGATTTAACCAGAGCCCTTATGAACATTGTATCCTTCCGCAACAAGATGATACTTCGAAGTCTACGCATATCAGAGAATACGCACATGTCAGAATCCGTGGCATACGGGTGAGCATCGCTACGGGGAATCACCACAACCTGAATGGTCTTAGCCGAAGGTATCAAGAGCTAACATTGCATGTTGCTGTCCCATCTTGACATATTACCAATTACCAGCATCATGATCTTCGCCGGAAACGGGCTGGCGTACTGAAGTCAAACAAAAACGGGAGACGGCAAGAATGTTGCGAGCTGGTAAATGTTAAGCAAACAAAAGGGGCCAGTGACAAAAATAAAAGACATATCTGAAATACCAAACAGAGACTTGTCTACAAGGCTTGCCATTGGCTTGAGAAGCGGCCCACAATTTTGTATCTTCTTCTTCTTCGTATCTTGAATACGGGAATGTCAACCTTGAGGCCGCATGGGTTTTCAATAATAACCCTTAGTTTGGAACTATACACACTGCACAAAACTACAATATACAGACATAGACCTATTAAACAGACTGGGGAGATTCGAAAGCAAGCCCTTGATTTAATGTAAATAAAAGAAATATTTGAATTAGTTCACTGCCGCTGGGCTACAATGCAATGGTCATGAACCAATTCATGATAGTCGCCGACCTTATTAGGAAATAAGGGCTGTCTTGCGAGCTTGCTGAGCTTATATCAGAGCATCATCACATATCCGGACTCTTCTGGACTACGGCAAGCTGACAAGCATGCCCTGGGAAACATCAGTAGCAAGATATGAAGGTTGGATGCATATGAGTATATAGTCTACATGCTAAACAATGCACCATGTGAGTCTCGTTGGTGTCCAAATAGCATCGTTGACCTCGGCCTTATGAGCAAGGGATTGGACATCGGAATCGGAAGTTATTGATTGGGAATTGCTGACTAACCCGACCCAAGAAAAAAGAAAATACATGCATGATGGCACAAATAGATCTCGGAGAATATCTGCAGGTTAGTTATCGGGATAGACAAGAGTACGGGCATGATGCAGATATGTATGGACGCATGCCGTTTGGATGCGACGCTGGTATTCGGAACCAGACTTGGGCAACGCCCAGCGGCTACTACCTGCCGCTGCGTCCCGGCTGTGACGTCGAGAACCAGGTTGGGTCGATGACCAAAACCGTTTGGGATATGGATGGCGTTCTCGCGATGGTACCCAGGAGAGTTTAATGTTAGTATGGAACAACACATCGGTTGCCGTCCCGGTGGGAATTGCGGACACCAGCACTGTTATACCAACTATCGGATTGATGTCCACTTATGCCAGCGAAGTGTAGCCCAGCATATGGAAAAGTGACATGGATTAATTGGTATCGAGTTGTTAGGCATCGGCTTTGACTTAGATAGAGCATGGACATATCAATGTGCCCTATTGTTTACCACATTTGGGCTGTAATGAAATCAACATATTGAAGCCCCCCTTTCCCTTTTCTTTCCAAGCGCAGTGGTGGAGCAGGTTAGGCGGGTTCTTAACTTGTAAGCCTATCGCGGCGGTATTGCATCTTTTTGGGGCACTCAAATTGGCTCGCTGCTGGGCACGCTGGGCTGGTGTCCCTAGCAACAAACTGGGCGGCCCACCTGGACGGCTGCTGGCTTACAAGGGACCTGGACGCCCGAATTAGGCGTTGGCTAGCAGGGAACAGCAGACCTGAACCAACCGGAAAAGAGGACCGAGCGGTGCGTCATTGCGCTGGCGAATTAAACGCCATCAAGTGCAATTGATCCATCCATCCATCGTTGCCTCCCCTTTGTTGTCAGTCATGCGCTTTCGTTGTATTCGATTGGTGATTTAAAAAAAAATAAAAAAATAAAAAGTGAATTTGGGCCACGAGCGAGTCATGATGGTGGTAATTCGGCGGGCGCGATTCCGAGCAAATCAAAATCGTGATTGAATGTGTTCGTCTAATAATTATTTCGTAGTTACAGAGTACAGCGGGAGTCAGTCGCGTATCAGGTCGCAGAAGGAGTTTTGCAAAAAAGAAGCCCTGTGCTACCAAACCAGTCCCTTGCTGCTTGCGGATTGAAGGAATCTTAGGTACATGTAGCTACATTCCAAGCTGATAGATTGATCAAAGCAGACTCGCCAAGCTTCGTTACCTTGAGTAGCCAGTACTCAACTATGGTCATAAATATCAAATAGCAAATGACAAATGGCAAATGGAAGCCAGTTGCATATCGAAATATTCAAGTGTTCCACCATTAAAAGCAGCTGGCGTTGCCAAGTGGTGTTGTGGTGTTGTGGTGTTGTTATTGACCAGCAAGCTCCAAGCTCCAATTGAAGATTGCTTGAGGCAGGTAAGTGTAGCCGCGGGAAGTTTGGGTGCTTAGGGACTTATTAGGTGGGTTTTGTTTTAGCACACCCGGCAGGCTCGCCTCGTAGTGGTTAACCTTCATTGAGTAGTAGCGCTTGTAGGTAGAGAGTGAGAAGCGAGAAAGATGCATGCATCAATGTACCTGCACTTCCACTTCATTTGCTGCTACTACTTTTGCTCCATATCGATCTTGATCGTCCGACAGACAGACGCTGACCTACAGAAGTATTCAATCCAATCCGAATCAAGCATGAATTTGTGACGGACGACCTTGGCAACAGCGAATACCAGCATATTCACCCTTCCCGAATGGAAGCCGACGAGAAGAGGCCTGCTGAGGCGCGTTCTTCGCGCCAAGTCGCTGCCCCTGGTAGTGGTAGCTCGGATGGCCGACAAATGTCCCCCAGTCCCAGTCAAAACGACTTTGAACAACAACAACAAAACGACGACGACGACCATGACACTTCGACCGAACTGCCATCTGCTGCCACCCGCGTGACCGCGCAACCGGCGCATGCCTTCACCAAGGAAAACATACCCTTGCTGCATCCCCCGTCGCAACACCACCTCCAGCCCGACAGCAGTTACAGCTACGTCGACCCCAGCATGGCCGAGGATCATCATCTGGATTCCATGGCCGAGGAGCAGCAGGTCCGCGCCCAACTTCAAGATGTCGAAGATAGTTTCATACCCCCCATATCCCCCATCCAGGTCACCGGCCCCGAACCCGGCCTCGACGACACCTTTGTTTTCGATGCCGTCAAATCGACCACCTCCACCTCGCGCAGGGACAGGGACTACCAACCTCACCGAGACTACAATGACCCCACGTCCGCATTGCCGACCGAGACTGCAGAGTCCACAACACCAATAAAGAACGAAGGAAACGGCCACCGAGACTCGAGACCGTCACCGTCACATGCAGACAGACCGACCACGGCCAATGAGAGCCGCCACCATGAAGACTCGCAGCTACCCACCAGCACTACGCCCACCTCGCCCCCCAACCATGCCCAATCCTCTGCCCAACCCGATACCTCCATCGCCGGCTCGACCAATCCGGCCAATGACACCTTCACCGCTGACGATGCTGACACCGACAACTCCACTGCGGCACTCGAGACCATGTCCTCCCCCGCTGCCAACGCCGCTGCTCGATCCGCATCTCGCTCCGCATCCCGCTCCACGTCGAGGGCTGCCGGGGAAAGCCAGCCGACCCCACAAGACGATCCAGACTTTTCTTCGAGGGACAGTTCACACTTGGGTATCCCTCGCCCTCAGGACGAGTCGAGTGCGGGCGGCGCCGTGCTGCTCCGTCAGTCCACCTCGACCTCTGGGGCTGATCTGACCAAGTCCGCCGACCATTCTATAGATTCGACAGGAAGCGCTTCGGCTCAAAATTCTCTCCGGTTCGGAACGCGGCCGCGGTTTCTGGTCAGTAGGAATGCCAGCCAGCGGTCCTCCACCTCGTCCAACCTCGACAACATCGATAACGAAAGCAACGAAAGCGACGTGACGGTCGGGCTCGGCGTAGATTACGCTATCCAGTCTGGTGGCGCAATCCCGTCCTACGGCATGCAGCGAAGCATGAGTAACATGCTTGCGCGCTCCATTAGTATGGGCAGCATGGCTTCCGGCATCGAGGACCTGGACCCGGTTAGAGGGCTCGAGCCTCTAGAACCTTTGGAAGAAGTCCAACGGCCGCCTAGTGGAGAACCTCCCAAGTCTCCCCTCCCGCGGGACAACGACGATTCTCTCAGCACCCCCAAGGCCAAGAAAAAGGGCCCGTTGTTGGCACCTACAGACACGGTCATTGCTCGGCATGTGCGCAACGTCGAAGTTCCCGAGTCGCTAGCCCGCGAATACAAGACACAAAGGGGGCTTGAGACACCCAAAGTCAACAAACCCTTCCGCAAGGTTTCCGACTACACCCCAGCCCCGGGCACTACCGCTAAGAATGGCAGGAACCTGACGCTGAAGGAGCAGTCGAGCACCATTGAGCGGTTGTCCAAGGAAAACTTCGACCTGAAGCTGAAAGTCATGTTCCTGTCTGATCGGCTGGATAAGCTTTCCGAGTCAGGTGTTAAGGAGATGATTTCGGAAAATGTCGAGCTCAAGACTTCCCTGGCCGTCATCCAGCGCGACAACAAAGTCCTTCGGAAGAAGAATAAGGACCTCGACAAGCGGTTGCGCGACCGAGACGACGAAGCAGACCGGCCCAGCACCGCCCGAAGCGGCTACTCATCCGATGGCCGCACCACCCCCGGCTTCGACCAGGAGGCCCAGGAGAGGGAGGAAGAGCTTCTTTACCTACGGGAGCGCGTCGAGGAATACGTTACCGAGATCGAGCAGCTGAAGAGCGAAAACATGGCTTCGCAGGCAGAGAAGAGGAAGCTCGCCGAGGTAGTCAAGGCCATGGGCGACAAGGCCGGCGAAAGAGTTGGGGACAGTCTTGGCCGCCAGGAAGAGGCCGACGTCTACAAAGACTTGCTTGAACAGGAAACGGCAAGACGGGAACAGACGGACGACGACAACAGGAGGCTGCGGGACGAGATCTTCCGCCTCAAGCAGGAAGTCAATATTGCAAATGGCGTGACCAGTACTACCCCAGGTGGTATGCATCACACTACGAATATTTACAACATCACACGAAAGGGGCGTCCTCAATCTCCGTCGCGGTCTCGGCCTGTATCTGGCTTATCTGGTGAAATGGACCAGACCAGCTCTCAGGCTACGACCCTCGTTGACGAACTGCGACGGGAGACAGACCAACTGCGCCATGAAAACGCCGAATTACGCCGCGAAGTGGGTGCCCAAACCTCCATGTTGACATCTCGGAATCGGGAGAAAGAAAGACTCTACCAGGAAATCGAAGACCTCAAGCTGGCGTCGCGGCGTGGTGGCGCTGCGCCGTCTACCATCGATACTCTACTTGATCGCTCAGCATCTCGTGCCGGCGCCCACGAGAGGTCTCAGTCGCGAGGTAGCGCCCGGACGAGACTTACGATGGCCGTGGAAGATCCTGAACGGGAAGAGTTGGAGAACAGACTTGCCGAGCACCGGGACAAGCTCAACGAGATCAAATTACAAAACCAGGAGCTCCAGCGCGAGCTGGATACTTGCATGCAGGATTTCGAGACAGCCGTCGAGGCCAAGCAACAAGCGGAAGAAGCTGCCCTAGGTCTCCAACAAGAGCTAGATAATACTCTCAACGACTTGATGGCAATCCAGACGGAGCGTGACCAGGCCCTCCAAGACCAATCTGATCTAGAGGGAGAGTTCAACGCGCTCCAGAACGAAGCCCAGGAAGAGATCACCGCGCTCGAGGGCGAAGCAGATCTGAAAGACCAGGAGATAACTCGACTGCAAATAGACGTACAGGATCGCACGGAGAACTTCGAAGCTCTCCAAGAAGAGATGCGCAAGATGAGCGAGGCGATCATCCGGTTGGAGGACGAGCAGGAAAAGAAGCTCCGTCGCATTGAGCAACTCGAGGCCGAACTGGCCGAAGCCAATCGTGAGGGCGAAGAACTGGAGACCAAACTTTTGGAGTCCAACGAGAAAGCCAACCGGCTCGGGGTTCAACAGGAATCTAGCCAAGGCGAGATTGCTTTCCTGCGCGAGGAGCAAGAAGCCGACAAGATCCGCATTGGCGATCTGGAGGCTGCGCTTGCGGGCGTCGAGCAAAATCTACGCGATGAACGCGAACGAGTCAAGGAGCTTGACCAGAGACTGACCAAGGAACGTCGACAGTACGAGCTTATCTCTTCACGCGAAAAAGAAGAGGTGCAGCACTTTGTCAACGAGCTTAACAAGGAGTTGGCGGGATCCAAGGATGAGTCCCGGAAACTACGCAAGAACCTGCACAGCCGAGAAGTCGAGGCCACCGAGTGGAAAGAGAGGCTCATGGAGCTCGAGAATAACCTTCGTGAGGCTCTTGGCGACCTCAACGGAACCCGGTCCAGCCTGCTCAAATCTATTGGAACGCTGCAGCGGGAACTGGAGAACACGGTGCACGAACTGGACGGCGCCAAGGCCTCTATGCTGGAGAAGGATCGCATCATCAAGCAACGCGACGGCCTCTTGGAGTCGCATGGTCTTGAAAGCCGGAAGCTGGCGGAGATGCTCGAAAAAGAGCGACAGGGCCACCGCAACACCAAGAACGCCTTTGAGACGTTCCAGCGGACAAACTCGCACGTTTCGCGTACCGTCAATAACCAGGACGGTCGCATTCAGGAGCTGGAGAATGCCCACGTCAACGACAAGAAGAAGATTGCCCAGCTCGAGACGACGTTCCGGGACCAGCTCACGGAGCGCAACAATCTCCTGCTTATCCTATGGACCAGGCTCTCGAGCCTCTGCGGTTCCGACTGGGCGCACAATAACAGTCTCATCAACGGAAGGGCGCTACCTAGCCTCGAGGCCGTTTCTACCATGCTGCCCGGATTTAGCAAAAACCTGCTGGCTGCTGTCAAGATGATCGAGAGTCTACTGGGCAACTTCCATAGTCGCATCAAGGGCGTCCAAAACGACCTCTGGAAGGAGTACCAATCACTAGAGAATAACCTGGATATCCGTGTCAAGAAGCTGGATCGTCTGGAGACTATTGTCCGCAATGGCGTGATCAACGGGGACTTCAACAATGCGGCCAAATACAGCCAACTCGAAGCAGCCTACCGTGCCATCAAGATCGAAAATGCTACGCTGCAACGGGCCAACGATGCTAAGACGCGTGCCGTGAGCGGCTACTTCGACCAGCCCACCAACGGCCGTCGCGGCAGTGGAGTCGGCATGGACGACGAAGCTGGCAGCCCCAGCCCCAATGTACCCACCGGGCCCATCCGCAAAGCCAGTGGCATTCCCAGGAGCAAGACCACTACGCACCTCGAGACGGCGAGCTCGGCCAGCAGTAGCAAGTCACGGAACAGCACCATGACGCGCAGCGTCTCCAACAACCTGGCGGCGCCCGAGTATGATCAGCAGCATCAGCAGCCGCCGCGATCGGGGTCGAGACTGTCGAACGGAGGCGACATGGCGACTCCGGGAGGGAGTAGCATCAGCCGCGGGGTGCTGGGGGGCGAGCCGCAGCAGGACAACAAGTGGATGTTCCGGCTGCGGGAGCTCGAGCACAAGTTGAAGCAGGAACGCGAGGCCCGTAACCTGGACCGCGCGGCGGCGCGTCAACGCATCGCCGAGGGCGAGCGACAGAAGGACGAGCTGGTGGCGGAGCTGATCAAGGTCCGGAGGAAGGGGGGCGAGTAGTAGGTGCTTCGTCCTGTCCGCTCCGTGACGCGCAAGTTGTTGCCTCGGCCGGTCAAGACGGAGACGGAGACGGCGATGGCGGCTACGACGTCGACATCGGGGGAGGAGGAATGATGATATTGTATTTGTAAATGCTTACTTCAAGCCCGTGCCTTCTTACCTTGACATATTTGATGAACGATCCAAGAATCGGGAGATGAAGAAATGCAGGGGGCATAGGGCTTGTTGCGAGAAGGGGATAAAGGTGTTTTAACCTAATACGTCTTTACTGTATGTACTTTGGGGAGGGCGTTTTGGTGGGGGGAAGGATTGATGGTGGCCCTTGGGGGGCCATCAGCACAGCATCATCTTTTTTGTTTGACCGTTAGGGAGGCTTACGGAAATTCAAAAGGCAATTTGGCGTTGCACTGGCGAATCAGGGAGAATGGTTATATCATAACTAACTTGGGGTTTTTTCGTTCTCTTTCTGCTTTGTCTGTCTGTCTTCCTTTCTTTTGTTACTTAGCTGAGTGTTGTTTTCTGCCTTGACGAAGTACTTATGTAAGTATTCTCTAGAAGCGGGAAAGTTAGGGGAGTCCTGTGTGTCTGTCTATAACTGGCGAATGGAATATCATTTTCCAACTCAACTCACCATTGAACTTGATACGTCTTTCTGCATGGAACTTGATGGTTGGTGATGAGTGGTAGACAATATCTAACGTATGCCACGAAGCGAAAATCTTGTCATGCGCTATAAGTGGTTCGATGAGTTTTGACTCGAACGAACCGTCCAGCTGCAAGGAAGCTGTGGCGCTTTCAGCATTGGGGCACATGGAGGAGCTTGGAAGGAAGGTGGTTAGGCCCAGGCAGATCAACGATCAAGGGGCCGGGGTAGTAGCCAGGGGCCGGCCGTATTCTGCGCGTATTATGTAGGTACTTGTAGCAGTAGCAACATCGCTTAGCAACATCGCTCTGGCGACAGGACAGGCGACAGACAGGGCAAGTAATTGATGGGATTGGAGTGGTGGGGTCACTGGCCTAAATATACTTACTTACTTACCTAGTAGAGGAGGGGGGCTAATGGTAAGAGGTTCATAGCCCCCGGCCTGGAATTCCATCCTCCTACATAACACAACTCTTTTCAGTGTTTCGTTCTCGTTTAGATGCAGATAGCTTAGGCAAGGGAATGGATAACATGCATCTCGTCGAATGTCTGTCAGCAAATCGTGTTTCAGGGTGACCGAATCCCCCACGTGGCGCTCGAGTCATGACTTGAATCTCCCACTCCTCCAACGGGGCTTGGCGGCCTTTCAGCCCTGCCCAAAGCATCATGACCGCCGTTATCTCAAGACGGCCTTCATCTGCGGCCGATCCATCGCTGCATTTGGGGGCGGGCGGGCCTATCATCTAGCTACGTTTGGGTGTTCTAGTGAGATTGCCGTGGCTGATCGGTCAGCACTAAATAATCGGTGTTGCTTCTTTTGGTATTACCACCACCACCATGGAGACACTAAAGCAAAACATGGGCGGGGGGTGAGTGTTGGTGGGAAGATGAAGAAGAGACAGGCTGATGAATTAAGCCTCTCATTGTTTTCCCCCCAGTCTACTCTCTTCCTTCCTGTGTCTGTGAGAAGCTTTTCTCTTCCTTCGTTGTCTTGAATTTTGCTGCTGCTGTTTTTGCAGTTGCGCCCAAACCTGTGTCATCATGAGTAATGGATACGCCCACCAACACGAAGCCGCGCCGCCGATGACGACCGAAACGAATAATCGCCATTACGATTACCAGGAGCAACCGGGTTTGGAAGTGGACCCACGCGCCGAAGACACGACGAAGCAGGCCGTGAATGGTGGCTACTACTTCCCCGACGAGCGCGATGCATCGCCGGGCTTACAGGCAGCTCCCGTATCGGCAGACCACAAATACGAGGGAGGAGGAGCATCGCCTGGTGGTGCTAACTACCCCACCGACCCTGAGGCGGCGGCCACGCCAGCAGCCAAGAAGCCGACGAATCGGCGGCGGCTGTGGATCATACTGGGCGCCATCGCGGCGATAGTCGTCATCGTCGCCGCCGTGCTAGGCGGTGTATTTGGCAGTCGTGCCGCCAAGTCTTCCCATAATAGCAACAACCCATCATCTGCGGATACAGACGGGGCGAATGGCGGTGGCAGCGGTAGCGGCAGCGGCAATGACACGACGGCAACAACACCGCTGAAAAACATCCGGCCCGGGTCGCGCCTCGCCGTGACGGGCTGGCGCCAAGGCAGTGGTTACTACGTCCGCCTCTTCTACCAGGGGCCCGACCAGCAGCTGCGCTACTCCAACTACTCGAGCACCGACCCGGCGTGGAACGGCAAGCCCACGCTGCTGGACCAGATGGAGCACACGCCGGGCGTCAACGCATCGATAGCGGCGGCGACGTCGGTCGAGTCCCAGACTATTGTACGTTTATTTTGCCCTCGCAAGTTCGTGGGGCCGGCAGAATAATGGAGAGGGCTATCGTAGTGAGATACTTGTGATGTGATGATTGACTAACGATGGTGATATCACAGCAAGGCGAATCCAAACTCATCTACGTCGACGACTCCTCGACAATCCGCATGCAAATCTTCCCCCGCAACGGCAAGGACACGGGCACGCGGGGCGCCCTCAACGACTACCCGCAGCAGGCGGCCCCCAATTCGCGGCTCGGCGCGTACTGGCCCTTCGTGCTGTCGCAGGACGTCGGCGGCAAGCTGCGGTGGACGCGGTACTGGGGCCAGGTCTCGGACCACCCCTTCTGGGAGAGCAGCACCGACATCGGCATCAACGGCGCCCCCGGGACGGGGCTCGTCGTCATTCCCGCCGCGTCCAAGTACCTGGACGCGGGCGGGTTTGTGTATCGCCGCGGCGACGGGAAGGTGTATAATTATCTAGCGGACCGGAAGGGGAACAATACGGGGTTCGCGTGGGCCAATGGTATGTTCATTCGCTCTATTATTATCATTTCTTGTGTTTTCCTGGGTCCTGACCCCCCTTTTACCATTAGGCGACCTTGCCAACAATATGAACGGCCTCACCATCCCGCAAGACTCGCCCCTCGCCGCCTTCACCGTGGCGCGTTCCGGCAGTGCCGGCCTGAACCCGCAGAACCTCGTCAACACCTACATCTTGTACGTGGGGCCCAAGGGCGCCGTCAACATGATCTGGCAGGACGACAACTCCGGATGGCAGGGCCCCCGCACCTTCCCCGCGGCCTTTGACGGGGCGGACGCAGGCACCGATATCACTTGTCTGACCCCGGCAGCCTGGGATGCTACCAACGTCCGGGTCGAGAGCTCGTACGACATGAGCCGGTGCTATTTCCAGGCCGGTGGGGGGCGCGTGCGGGAGGTGCAGTTTGATGGGTCGAATTGGAAGAATTTGGGGTATCTACCTATCGACTGATAGGAGGTTTTGGTCAGTATTAGCCATCGAATAGTTGATGGTGAGAAAAGGCGGTACGATACGAGAGAGACACTTGTGTATATTGACAGGAATTGTGTATCGATGTAGTTTAGAGTGTATACTTATGTAGCGTGTTGTTTTATAATACCCCAAATCGGAATTGAATGATCACATGTCAACTCTTGGATACCCAATCAGTCGAAGAGACAGGAAGAGTTCAATGTCGTCCTATGTTCTCTAGGAAAGTGCTTGATCGTGATGATGATGTGGAAGAAAGGATCAAGTCAAGGGGTTGACACACAAGCCACCACAGCGCGCTCAAACAGACAGCACCAACAACATCCCCATGCCCTAGCCTTTGCTGAGCGTCATTCACACTGAAATACACATTCGACTAGTATCCCCTCGGCGGTTGCTGACCGATATTTTCAGCACCGTCAGTTTGTCCTCCCGTTGCTCCGATCTGATGCACCGTTTTGCCCGCTGCAACCTGGAAACATCGGTAGCCTCAGCCTTCTTTGATCCTGCATGATGTCGTTCTTCCAGGCCGTATTCTCTGAGATGCATGTTTTGTAACGGACATCCAGCATGAAGTTGTTTAGGAAGGCATTAAGTGAACATTGCCTTGACGCACACCTGCACCCAAGGAAACCCGGGTTCAAATATTTACCTTGGCTCTCACATTGTAAAGTAATCCCCATGGCAGCCTGATAGATATTTGAATATACAACTACTAACGGTTGAAAGGAACGTATGTATCATGCATGGTTAAAATTCCTTCTGTAGAGAACAAAGCTGCACAAACACAGTATCTACTGAGGATAAGGTGATTATTGAGGCATACTGCACTTCTGAGACCGATTCGTTTGGCCATCTCATTAATCAACCATGTAATGTAATGCCTAAGAGCCAACGCAAAGGCCTTCGTGATGTCCGTTTAGGATGCCTCAGGCCGAGACGAGTATGGATGTTTGCAATGTCCTTGGAGATGGATGCCTTGAGGCAACGGAAACCAGGGGAGCACTGCTGGTTAAAAATATCGATATAAACCACTTCTGCTCTCCTCTTCAGCAGTTTTCAAACCTCTCATTCACACACATACACATCTTCTTACGACTTCGACATAGCTCATTGGATACATCAATGCTATCTCCGCTGTCTCTACAGATACACGCCACCGACATGTCTGAAATCGATCCCCATTATTTCGAGAGTTCCGATACTCCTCGCAATGAGGTACCAGCACCAGCAGACTTCACCCACCCTCAGGTGAAGCACCTGTACATGTCCGCTGACCCGGACTATCGCTGGTCCGAGTTCGTTGATGAGACGGAGGAAGAGGCCGATTTGGATAAGCGCATGACCAAGTACAACATCGTTCACCGCAAGCAGCAAGACGAAACCAGCCTCAAGTGGCTCTCCAGCTCCATCACCATCCGCGGCCCGCCCCTCAAAATACTTGCTGTGGTCCTGGATGGCTACCCCGGCATCGACACCACCGGCGAGGAACTCGCGCTCCCGGCACCATACAAACCTGTTCTCCACCGATGGGAGGCCCTCAAGAAGTACCGCGACACTGTCGAGGACGCCAAGTGCCGCGAGGACGCCACACTGCTCGTCAACTTATTCGATTCCGCCATGTCTGCCTCGGGCGAGGTAATCTTGAGGCTTTCCAAGTCCGGCACCATTGCTTATAACAAGCTGGATCTGGCCTTCTCGCTTGGCGAGATCGTCACCATGCAGGCCGGCGGTGTCACTTCAGCACACTACTTGAGGGCCTTTGATTGGAAGGACTCCAGAAGAGTCTCGTGGGTTGCTACTCTCGAATGCATCGACTGGAACGGCAGCTACTTTGGTCTGAGAACCACGTATGTGGACGTTCCCCGGTACAATGGTATTCAGCCAATTGCTTCCCTTGCCGTCTGTCCCCTCAAGTGGCGCAACGACCGTGGAGCTCTCGAGGACCGTCTCGTTTCCCGTGGTCGCAAGTTCGAGGCGCTGCGCGGATACCAGTTCAAGTACTACGACGGAGTCAGTCATCGCGATCACGATGCTGGTCAGTTTCCAGCACGCGGAGGCAAGCCAGTAAGTCATGTAGTTTTTGGGAGAACCAGTTTTTGCAATTTCTTCTTCTTTCCTATTTGACTAATGATTATATACAGGTCCATGGCAGAGTCGTGATTGATGCTCACGCATACTACGAGTGCCAAGGATTGGGCAAACCGAACGGAAGACGAATCAACGAGGGCATTTCGACAGTTCACCAACAACCAACACAAGTTCCCGTTTATCCTGGCCCCAACCCCTGCTGTATTAGTAAAGGGGATGGGAGTTGTGCCTCTACCGCAGCTATCAGCTACCGTGTTCTAAAGCCCGTCTTGGAAACAACCCAGGACCTCAAGGCCCAGCGCAACGTCGTGGATCAGTCCCCATTGACCAACGAGCAATGCATGGTGACCCATACTCATGTGAAGGGCATTTATCTTGGCAAACGAGAATGGGGTGAGCATCTTCTTTTCCTATTCAATGGTCTATTTCCTACCGGGTTATGATTACTTGAAGTTTTGTTAACCTTGATGCCATTCACCTTACCGTAGGCGTATTCTTGGTTGAAGACGTGACCGAGATCGAGTGGCGACCCGAGATCTTCCAGCGGCTTGTCCTCCAGGAAGGCGTCAAAGAAATGGCCCTGACCGCCGCCAAGTACAAGCAAGAAGCCAACATCGACGTCGACGTGGTCCCGGGCAAGGGCCGCGGTCTGCTCCTTCTGACCTTTGGCCCTCCCGGCACCGGCAAGACCATGACCGCCGAGGCTGTTGCTGAGGAGTGCCACGTGCCGCTCTACTCCATGACGGCCGGAGATCTGGGCTTAAATCCGGCCGACGTCGAGAACGCGCTGGACATGGCGTTCGAGTGCTGCACCCTGTGGAACGCCGTCATGCTCCTGGACGAAGCGGATGTGTTCCTGGCCAAACGAACCCTCGAGGGACTGCAGCGAAACGAGCTGGTATCAAGTAAGTCCTAAATATCTGCCAATTGAATAGGAACCAAAACCGTAAGTAATCCGAGAACATCTGCTAATCAGTAGTCCAAAAACAGTCTTCCTGCGCAAGCTGGAGCACTACCAGGGCATCCTGTTCCTGACGACGAACCGCATGGAGAGCATCGACGCGGCCTTCCAGTCGCGCATCGACCTCATGCTGCCCTTCGACCCGCTGACCCTCGAGGCCCGGCGCGAGGTCTGGCGCAGCTTCGTCGAGGTCAACGGGGGATCGGACAAGTTCGACGTCGACGACGCCACTCACCTCGCCGAGCTCGCGGCCCTGGATCTCAACGGACGCGAAATCAAGAACTTGGTCAAGACGGCCCTCGTGCTGAACGTCGCCGAGGGAGGGGGCGCAGGCAACAACAACAACAACAACAACAAGGTCGCCGGCGGCAACTTGCTGAAGCTGGCTAAGATGCGGATTCGGGCTCAGCAGCTCCTCAAGGAGTAGATTATGGCACGATGATGACGGTGGATGGGCTAGCCCGACTGATTATGTCGGGATGCGTAAATGTGCACGCATAGATGCTTCCAGCCCAAGATCCTGGCTGCATTTCCGGATGAATGACTGGGTTAATATGGGAGGGCTGGCAACACTCGCTTTAGCTGTCCGTCATTTGCACTTGGAGAGTTCCATGATGAAAAAGTTCATTTGATATTGGGGCCAAGGTTTTCGTTGCTCGCTTTCGCGGAGCGCCTGTTGGGAATTCTATCAACTCTGATAGCAATGGATGATACGTGTTTTGATCCATCGGATGCATAACTGGACTTCACTTGGAAGAACTCACGGCACTCGCTCATGCTGCCAGTCACGTTGCCCTGATGACTGAATGAATGGCAGCCAATTGATAATGGATAATGACCCGGGAACAGATAGATCGATAGACCAGAATTCATTCTTTTCCCGATGTGCACTTTGACACCACACTTCTCTCGGGGAATTCTTCGGCTCCGAGACCCAGTTGGCTCCATGAACCTGTCAGGAACCTGTTCCTGGATGATATGCGTTTGTAATCGCTTGCGAATGGCTCACGACGGTTTGATGTCATGGAGACCCCACCAAGGGGAAAGATCGGTCGATCGGTATATCGCTTGGCGAAGAAGAAGAAAGCGGAAGGGGACCTGGGAAAGGACTTTCGTACTTTCTTTATTCCTAGCATCTGGTAGGAGTGTGTGACGATGCCATGCTTCTAAAGAATTCTTCTGCTTCGGCCTGGCAATCTCTCTTTACACGACCGCGCGGTGGCGGCTGAAGAACGGGGGGATCACCGGGTCCTCTCGGCTCGGCTCAATGTTGCCCACACAGCGCGGCTGGACTGCCAGGCACCAGGGAAGGGATTGAACCTGTTCCTGGCCGAGAATGTCGGACCGCTGTTCGCAGTGTGAACGAACTTCATACTTACCTAACTTTCGAGAGTTAAAAGAGAGGCTAGTTAGAATACGAGAAACACCATTTCAGTCATGATGAATGATGACAACTGCGAACAGTTTCTCTCCCAAGACCGAATCCCTAGCAGATGAATGGCTTCAAAAAGGGAAACTTTTTCCGGGCTAGCCGGTAGTTGTTGAAAGCTAGCAACGGCGTGCTATGCGAGAGGTATTTTGGGCAGAGAATGGGTATGTACATGAGGTGGATGCGCAAGAGGGGCATGTAGTGTGTAGATCTGTAGAAGCCGACTGGCTCGCTGGATGTCCCTGGTTCGTCCGTTCGTTCACTTCAGCCGCACCTTTCCTTTTCCGAGCTGGCGAGGCGGGCGGGATCCACAGCCGGTGAATCGAAATCGAGGGGCAAAAGGCACCAAGGGCATGCAAAGGGACCAAGACAAGACGCGAATCAACCTGTCAACCCCGCGCAACCCTGCAACGGGCTTCCCCTTCTGCCCTTCTCTCAACGACACGCTTGCTCGGTCATGCTACTTTCCTTCTAGCATTGAAATTCTTTCTGCATATTCCAATCGATGACGGTGCCTCACTCCTGCTGATGCTGCTTGCACGTAACCGACCAGCTGGTCCCTTGGTGGACCTAGCTCTGCAGGTGCATGGGCAGGACGGATGCATGATGTCGCATTTACACTCTCCTTTTCGCTGAAGAAATCAGATGACAGGTGCAGGTATGGATGCACTGGAAAACTTTGAGGAAGAGGTTCACGAAAAGTCATGAGCTCGCTCTCCACCTCTTGCACCATCATCATTCTTCAAGTGTTCTGCAGAAGAAAAGCTTGAAAACTCGTGGAGTCGAGAGACGAGAGCTGAACAGGATGACCGAAGTTGAGAAAGTGCACCCGATCAATCAAGCAGTCCGACAGTCGGGCACCCACAATATGCGAACATCGCAATGTGCGGGATTGGCATGCTGAGTGGAAGTTGGAAGGAATTGGTTCGAATCCGGTTTTGCTCTTTAGTCCGGGCCCGGAGCGCTGGGCCACAAACCACAGTGGACCGGCCGACTACCCCTTTAGACCAACTCCAACTACTTTTATTTCCGTTTCATCCATCGGAGGGTTTACGCGTCGTTATTTTTGGCAAGTTCTTGTTGATACCTACTACTAGAATCAGGTTCCGAGGGCAGTGCTAACAAGAAGGACTATTTTCCGATTTGACCCCAACGGCCTTGGTTGCCGTTTGTGACGTTGACATCTATTTCTGCACCCGCTAACCTTGCTGGTTGGAAGACGGCGCTGTCGGACCTGGGCCAGCAGCCAGTCACTGCTTGCACTGCTCAAACCATAAAACCTCCGTTTCCTATGCAGACTCAATGATGGTGATTCTACAATGAGCGCAGACTAGATATCCCAACGAGCTTGCGAGTCAGAGCTCTGTCAGAATCTCTCCACCATGCCAAGCTGCGAAGAAAACCCCCTCGATTCGATCACAATAGTGGAATCCCGCACGCTACTCGGACTACGTAGACGGACCCAGTCTTCTCCCATCAACGGCGCCGCACCGTGAATTGACTCTCATTGGCCGAGGCACAAGGAACCAGGGGAATATAGCGTTCCTGTTACGTTCTGTAAACTCGGGTTCCTGATGCCTCAACTCCGTTGGAGGCTCTACGATGTGGAGAAGGAGATGCTCGTGGGTACACTTGGTGACCTAGGCCTTTTCTCATGGCACTACCTACACCACGTCAACCACCCTATGCGGCTGAGAAGCTCCTCATCACGCCGACACCCGAGTATGAGATGTGACGTTCTCGATGACACAATGCTTGGTATGGAAGCCGGCGGATGGGTCGTACACGCCCAAACACAGGCACTACCATACGATAGAAGTTGCGAGACGACGAGTATATCAGGCAGCCTCCCGCCGCCCCTAAACTATCAACTAATTCTCATATCATCCTTCCAAGTCAATCATCAACAGGGTGTTTAATCAGAGCCAGAAGAAGAATCACACTCGCTTGTGTCTTCCCTCCCGTCTCTCGTTACGACAGACAGTTACCTTTTTCTTCCCATCTAGTCTGATAAAGACCTCCTTTCGTTTCCCCCTTCCGCAGCAATGCCGGGCAACTTCTTGAGACTCGCCGCGCTGGCGGGTGGCGCCAACGCCCTCGCCCTGCGCGCCGCCGACGGCGGCTGCGATCTGACCATGGGCACCTCGGGCTCCGTCAGCTACCCCGTCAGCCAGCACGGCAGCGGCCAGACCAAGGCCGGCCAGAACCTGACGCCGACCACCTTCAAGATGGACGGCAACGGCGCCCTCACCGACGCCAACGGCCGCGGCTGCTGGTGGACCCCGCCCACCAACGTCCTGCAGTGCGACGAGGGCCAGAAGCCCCAGGGCGGCTTCAAGGTCGACTGCTCCGGCGGCGTCACCTACCAGGGCTCCGGCACCTTCTACCAGTGCAAGGTCCCCGGCGACAAGGATAGCAGCGTCAACATCTACAACAAGCCCGGCCAGGGCCAGGACTGCAAGGAGATCAAGCTCAACGCCAACGGCAACAGCTGCAAGCCCGCCAACTGCGGCAACACCTCGCCTCCCGGGCCCGGGTACCCCGTCCAGACTCCCCCTGGCGGCGGATCCAAGCCCCCGGGATCCGCACCTCCTAGCTCTGCGCCTCCGGGCACTTCGCCCCCCGCCAACACCGTGACTGTCCCGGGCTCGACTCCTCCTGCCCAGACCGTTACGGTCCCGGGCTCCGCACCCCCTGCGCCCCCGGGCCAGACAGTAACTGTTCCTGGCTCTGCCCCTCCTGCGCCGCCTGCCCAGACTATCTACTCGACTGTCCCTGGCTCTGCGCCTCCTGCGCCTCCCGGAAACACTATCTACTCGACAGTTCCCGGTCCCGCCCCTCCTGCCCAGACAGTCACTGTCCCCGGCTCCGCACCCCCTGCGCCCCCAGGTCAGACAGTAACTGTCCCCGGCTCTGCGCCTCCCGCTCCCCCGGCCAAGACTGTCACAGTTCCCGGCCCAGCCCCCCCGGCTAAGACCGTCACTGTTCCCGGCCCCGCCCCTCCTGCCCAAACAGTCACTGTCCCCGGCTCTGCCCCTCCTGCGCCGCCTGCCCAGACTGTCTACTCGACTGTCCCTGGCTCTGCGCCCCCGGCTCCCCCGGCTCCCCCGGCCAAGACCGTCACGGTCCCCGGCTCCGCACCTCCTGCGACCGGCACTGGCCAGTGCCCAACAGCCCCGCCTGCTCAGACCGTCACTGTCACCAACTGCGCCCCTGGCGGCGGCAACGGTGGCCAAACTACCCCCGGTACCCCTGGTGGTGGTAACGGTGGCAACACCTCTCCCGGTGCCCCTGGTGGACAGACATCTCCTGGCGCCCCTGGCGGTGGCAACGGTGGCTACCCTACTGGCCCTGTCCCCACCGGCCCTTCCCCGACTGGCCCTGCTGTCCCTGAGAGCGACTGCCCTGTCGATACCCCCGGCACTGCTGCCCCTCCTGCCCCTACCGGCCCCCCTGCTGTCACTCCCGGCACCCCAGGCACTCCCGGCACCCCAGGCACTCCTGGTACCCCTGGTAACCCTGGTAACGGTAACGGCGGCAACACCCCCGGCACCCCCGGCACTCCTGGTACCCCTGGTACCCCTGGCAACGGCAACGGTGGCAACACTCCCGGCACTCCTGGTACCCCTGGTACCCCTGGCACCCCCGGCAACGGCAACGGTGGCAACACTCCCGGCAACGGCAACGGTGGAAACACTCCTGGCAATGGAAATGGTGGCTCACCCCCTGCTGGAACTCCTCCCGCTCAACCCACCACGCTGAAGCCCACCACGCTGAAGCCAGTCCCCTCGACTCCTGCTGGCGGCTACCCGACTAAGCCCACTGGTGGCAGTGGTAACGGCGGCAACACCCCAGGCAACGGAAACGGTGGTAACACCCCCGGCCAGGGAGGCAACGGTGGCGGCAATGGCGGCAGTGGAGGTCCCCCCAAGGACCAGGTCAACATCCCCAGCTCGTGCCCCGGCGGTGTTCGCAATGCCGGCGAGCTGACCACGCCCAACCTGATCATCCCCGTCGACAGCAAGCAGCCTCAGAAGAAGGCGGGCACCACCTTCAACGGCCAGGTCTCGTCCAGCATCTCGTCCGTGTTCAACTTCGACATCCCGGCCGCGCTCAAGGGCAAGACGTGCACCGTCAAGTTCCTGTTCCCCGAGAAGAAGACGCTCGAGACCTCGGACTTCAGCTTCTCGGGCTCCGGCGCGCTCGACTTCAGCAAGCTGAGCAAGGGCGTCGACAAGTCGACCTCCTTCTCCAGCCTGCCCAGCGGCACCTCGCTCGGCTCGCAGACCGTCAAGCCCGGCAACGCCTACACCGTCGGCTCGTTCCCTTGCCCCGCCGGCGACGCCGTGGCCATCAAGATGTCCGGAAGCGGCAGCACCAGCCTGACCTTCTTCGAGGACTACAACCCCTGCCCCATCGGGCTGTTCATCACCACTTCTTAAGCGAAAGCTGACGAGGATGATGAATAATCTAACGAACCAACAACCAACCGATCGAATCTCAGTAATGATACTTGAGAGAGCGAGATATGAGAAGGAATGATGAGAGATATATGTGTATGAATTTGTTGTTTTCTTTTACCTTTCTTTTGTATAAGTACCCCCACTACTTCAGCGACCACTTTGGACCCTTTTATTTTAAAAGGGGGTGGCCTGCCACACACTCTGCCTACCTACCTAAGTTGATAATGGTAATGTTCACGTTTCGGATATGGAAAATGGGTGCCAGGTCTTCTCAATTATGGGATGGAATCCTGGCCAGGATAGTTCAGTTCTATAGGATTGTTTGAATAATATATTCGATTTCCTCGAAGCTAATCGATCCAATACACTGCAAGTGAAGTGAAAACGACCCTGTTACTCATATTTGAGGCCTTACCAGTATTGACTATGGTGTTCAACATCATATTTCCATACTTGCTACGTTGTACAAGTGCGATATGCGGTTCGCAAAGGGGACCCCCCAAATGAGACTCAGCAAGAAGCATTGTTTTGGGGTGGAACACAGCCGTCAAGAGATTCGCGTCTCGAGTCATCAGAGAAAGCCAGTTAAACTGATGAGTGTTGCTGAGTTGAGTGTAATATTGAGCCGAATTCTTCATACGCTAAGCGCCCGCAGCTGTGCTGTGCAAGGCATCTATCTATGATGCGTGGGTTTCCACGTGTCGCCATAGCAGTGCATATTCAACTATATCCTCTTACTATTACGTACTTTTTGGGGTTCAAGTTCAATGCTTCCCTCCTGCATAATATGCTTGCGCTTTCCTGGCTCCATCCTCTCTCTCGTGGCCTGCGACTTCGCAAACCGTAGAGAGGGGAGTACAAGAACAGGATACAGGTATAATACGAGCCCGCAGAGACAAGTAGCATCACCAATGTTATTCGCGAAGACGCCCCTACTCTTGCATCAGCATCTACTGTACATGCTAGCAACTGTGCGTCCAAAATCGCACCAAAATCGTACTGGAGGGGGGCGTGCCGTGTCTCCGAGCAACAAGTATCATGGGTATTCGCAGCTTCTTCTTCTTATATGTAAAGTTTTCCCACTGTGATCCCAACACAGCAAAACTAGCCCCACCTCTTTCTCTTCAGCTCTTCTTCCTCGTCCCCGTACTACTTTGTTTCTGTGTCGATGTCGTAGAGGGCGACATCGTCGACTCGTCGAGAGTGGCTTCGTCGGTCGGCTGCCCGCGCGCCTGGTTGCTAAGCTCCTCGACAAAGTACTTGACAAAACCGGCGCGCTTCTCGACGCCCTGTTCCTCGGTCGCCTCGCCCGGGCGCATGGGCTCGCCGCCCGGGTGCGGGCCGTTCTGGCGCTCGTCGAGGACTCGGTGGACGCGCCGGACGCCGGCGTGGAAGGAGGGGGATCGCAGGAGCTGTTGCGCGCGCAGTGGTTAATCGATTAGTTGTCAGTTCCTCGTTCTGTCCGATCGAGGATATTGTCGAAATGGGGTGCGTAGATCTCGGTGCCATTCGCAGCAGTAGAACTGTTCGCGTGGAAGGGGAAGGGAGACGGGAAGTACTAACGACCTGGACCAGTCCGTCCTGCTTGTTCCGAAATGCCAGGTTAGCGCTGTAGTACTTTTGTCGCGGGGCTCCAACTCTCTCTCTGTCGCCTGGAGAATCGGTGGATACGGGAGATTGTACTTACCACTGGGGCAATGAAAGCTGCAGCGAGCCAATTCCAACGCCACGACATCTCGTCTGTTTTGCGATTGGAAGTATTAGAATGGTCCAACGGTAGAATGTAGGTTATTGTGTTGCGACGCCGGCGTGAAAGGAATGAATAATTGGCGATTGCGGAAGTTGATGGCGAAACCTGGAGGCATGGGTTGTTTGTTCTAGTGGAAGAAATCCATGACGCGGGGCATCTGTTGTCGCCTGGCTTGGCCTGGCCTGGCGCCACCACAACTCTCTCTACTTGCTTGCCCCTGGAACCACTGAGTGGCCATTCAATTGCCGCACAGCAGCTTTCTCCTTCACAACCAAAATATTGAATTCTATCACCGGGATGAAAAGCGAAGTATAGAACAATGTTTCTCGTACAATGTTCCATAGACAGGGGTTGACGGATACGTCCTTAGGTGGTCATCACCTGGCATGATGTAGACTGCCCATGTAAAGTACATAGTATAGTGTATCTGCGTACTTGATTTCACTCTCGGTCTACTGATTAACATCACATCATCATGTACACGCGTGCCCGAAGCCGTCACTACTGGTTGTCTGTCATTGCTGTGGCGTAGTAAAGGACCATGTGTGCTGCTGCCAGTCGAACCAGTTGGACGAGGCCCCGAAGTCCAGGCTCCCTTCAATCGCGGCGTCGACGGCATCCAGATCGAAGGCCGGGTCCAGGTGCTCGAAGACGTTATCGTCGTACATCATCCCGGCCGGCGGCACCGCCACTGCTGGTGCCGATGCTGTCGCCGTCCCTGTTGATGGGTTATCGTTAGCTATGGCATCGGCATCATTATCATTGTTCCTGCTATTTTCAGCATGATCGTGATCGGCGACAGCAGTATCCGCCGCGGCAGTCGCCGTAGCCGTAACAGTAGCCTTATCCATCTCCTGCAACACCTGCTCCGCCATGCCGGTCATGGTGCGCGCAGTCCAGGAGGTCCCCCCGCCCCCAAGACGAGGATCGTCGCGGAGCAATGCCGCCGCTGCCACAAAGGCACGGCGGCCCCTCGCCCGGAAGAGGGGGACTTGGCTGTGCCGCATCTTGAGGTACGCCACGCCTAAAGCCAGCGACACGGCGTACGGGAGAAGCGGCGTGCATGACAGCCTCAAGGTAGGCTGCTGCTGGTTGGCGTTACTGCCCTGGGGATGTCGGAACTCGCTGCCGCCTACAATGTCGGTGATGCGGTCTGCCGAATGAGAACGCCGGCCGTTGATGGCGCTGTGCGGGAAGAGGCCGTGGCCCTCTGCCGAAGAAGGCTTGCAGGAGAGTATTGCGACGGAATGGTAGAATACTTCAAGCGTAGCTGTATGTACGAGGTGCATATACATATAGATTAGCTTGTATGACAAGTAGTGTGAAGAAGTGCGCCATTGGTAGATGGGGAAAATGTAATCATGGGGGATTCAGTCGGTTACTTACCCAACAAGCCGCTCGGCACCTCCGTCGCACCAGCGTCGATAATCATCGTCTCGAGAATGGGCAGGTCAAGCATGGCCGGTTCCTGCCCCTCCTCGGCGCCCGCCGTCTTGACGGGGCGGTATATATCGATAATCTGGTCGAGCAGGCGGGCGATGCCCAGAAACAAACGAAAGGCGGGTGGCAGCTGCTGTCCGACCTTGTCCATGTCCCAGCCCATGTCGCGCTCATGCAGGATGCAGGCGCGGCCGTAGAAGGCGGCCGTCAGCCGGTCGAGCGCCCACACGCAGCAGTAGACGGTGCGGATCTCGTTGTAGCTCTCTTGGTCCGACTCGTCGGCGCCGATGTGGTGGCCCAGCGTCTGCAGGTGGTGCGAGGCGCGCGTGAACAGAAGCGCGGGCAGGTCCGCCTCGTCCGGGCTGCAGGGCTGCACGTACATGGACAAGACCAGCAGGAGCCGCACCAGCAGCATGCGGTCTGTCACGAGGCCCGAGTCGAGGGTGGCGTGCACCGCCGACGTCAGATTCGCCCGGAACTCTTGCGGGCTCAACAAGGGGCCTCCTGAGCTGAGGCGGAGGTGGTCCCGTGACTCAGGATCGGCCGCGGCGGCGAGACTGGCCACCTGTTGTACGAGGATAGCCGTGGTGGGGTCGGAGGGTGGCGTCGCATCGGACAAGAGCGAGCTGATGACAGGGAATAGGGGATCGAGTCTCTGAAGGTACACGCGCTTCAAGACGGACCATTCGGGCAGCGGTGGCACGCAGGACAGACAGTGTGTCCGTACATGGGCGACGACGAGGTCATGGAGGATACGGCCAGGCCCAGACCTGAGTGCACTAGTGACGGACGGGGAAGACGGAGAAGAGAATGAAGATGTCAATCTTGCTCCTCCTCCATGGACAGTCTGCTTGGCGTGCCAGACGCCGACTCCACCGCGGACCGAGAGATCACGGTTGGAGTGGGGGCTGGTGGCCTCGATTAGGAAATGCTCCGGGTTCAGATCGCCGACGAATCGGGAAGGCCGCCGCTCCAAGTCGGGCGGCGAAGGCAGGGAGGATCGCCCCGATGACCCCGCTGGTGCGGCGGTGGCGGCGGCGGCGGCGGCGGTGATTGGCGACACTGGCGGCGATGAAGTCGCCGCATACTGCCGCGGAGTATCTGTTTTCAGTTCCTCACTCTGCTGTTGCTCATGGGTGCAACGCTTCTATAAGACGATGACGAGTCAGTATCTGCTCATGTATACTGGCGTCCCGTCTCTTGTACGGCTGAAGTATTAGTGGTGGTAGGAACAGACCTTTCGCCTCCGACATGCCACACAGGCTTGGGCGACCTGCTTCCGCTTCAGTGGTAAGCCGCTCGGGTCGGAATCGACGAATTTGACCATACCGACAAGGCGATCACCCACCGGGTAACCTTGTCCCAAGTTTGTATTACCCATTCAAGACCGTATAATATAAATCCGTTGGGATTGGGTAGGAAAAGAAGCAAATATCCGACAATCCTTGGCAGGGTCCAGATGCAGCCTGCAAGAGACAGTGACCTGCAATGCTCGTATGACAGCTGACGAGGCCAAAAGGTAATCAATCACAACGATCTCTTGGAACCAACACAACCGAGCATCTGGGTTCTCCGTAAGTACTTGTCACTTGGTCGCGGAACGATTGCCGAGCCCACTCAACTGACGATGAATGGAATGGAGACTTTTCATCTTCTTTCGTGATTATTTTTCGGGGCGCGTTTTGGAGTCGGAGTCGCCCAAAACAGCAACCCCGCCCTTTATGATGGAACCCTTTTTAGCCTCCCCGCCCGCAGATCTTCCATCAGAGAGTGGGTGTAACATGAACCGTCTTACTGACGACATTGGAGACGAGATCCCGCGTTACATTGCATTTACCCCGCCGATGACCTAGGCAGATTGATCGGCTATCAGCTATGGGAGTGGGAGGTATCGCGTGGAAATATGCGCACAAGAGAAAAGGAAGAAGTTCCCGATCAGGCGGACGAACTAAATGGCGGCGTTTCCATGTTCTGAGACTCCGGCGGAAGCTTAGCTTGTATGCTATGCGGCTTACACGGGAAGATGGCCACTTAAGATATACTTATCAAAAGGTCAAAAGAGATACCCGGGTATTGGAATCTCTGTTTTCCCTTCTCTCGTGATTCACTCGTGAGACCAAGTCCATACACTATACAAGATGCAGCGAACACTACGCAAGCTACCGACTGTCGTCGCCACTCAGGCGCGGACAATCGCCATGTCGGCCACGCAGACCCAGACTGCCACATCACCCCCAAGTAAACGGGAGGGTGACATATCCGACTCGTTCGTCTCGCTGTCCAAACCCAAGCGTCCTCCTTTGCCCGAGCGCTTCCTCCAACTAAAAAGGTCTCTGGTCCAAGGCCGGGAGGAAGCTGTCATCGCCAGCTGGGGACGATTGCTGCGCCAACTACGGACCGAGAACGACTTGGTGGCAGCCAAAGGGCCGGGTATCGTCCCCGTGTTGCAGTTTAACAATCTCGAGGACCAGCTCCCTGTTTTTCGTGACGAGCTCAAGAAGCGCGGGGTTGCCGTTGTAAAGGGGGTGATCCCTCGAGACGAGGCGCGCGCATATAAGAGCGAGATTGAGGAGTATGTGAGGCAAAATCCGTCAACCAGAGGTACGTACCTTTCCATACCAAAACCATCCCTTTCATTGTCTGTTGGATGAAGATATGTGATACTTCCACATCGCTCACTGATATTAACCCCTTATAGCATTCCCACCAGAAGACCCCCAAGTCTACGAGCTGTACTGGTCCAGCCCGCAAGTCAAAGTGAGGGCGCACCCCAACTTCCTCCAAGCCCAGACCCTGCTCATGCAGCACCTCTGGCACACATCCTCCTCCCCCGACGCCCTGATCTCCACCTCACAGTCCCTAGCCTACGCCGACCGCCTGCGGATCCGACAACCGGGCGACGCCCGGTTCGCCCTGGGCCCGCACATCGACGGCGGCAGCGTGGAGCGGTGGGAGCACCACGGGTACGGTCTCGGCGGCGGCGGCAAGGGTGTTTATGAGAGCATCTTCGCGGGCCGGTGGGAGGAGCACGACCCCTGGGACGCCGGCGCGCGGGTCGGCGCAGTGAACGACAACTACGACGGGCTGGGCGCCTCCTCCATGTTCCGCATGTTCCAGGGCTGGCTGAGCATGAGCCGGACGGGCCCCCGCGAGGGCACGCTGATGGTGAACCCGCTGCTGCGGCTCGCGACGGCGTACGTGCTGCTGCGGCCCTTCTTCGCGCCGCTCAGGGCGCTGGGGGAGAAGGAAGGCTATCTCGACGAGGAAAATTGGCGGTTCTGCGAAGGCGATGCCATGACTAGTGCACTGCAAGGGGCTGAGCCCGGGTTCGGCCAGGAGCTGAGCACGGCGCTACATCCGCATCTAGACCTGGATAGGGCCATGGTGCACATGCCGCCAGTGGAGCCTGGTGACTTCGTGGTCTGGCACTGTGACAGTAAGCTCCCCACATCTTCCCACAGCTTTCATGAAAGGGATTTCAAGTAACTGACCTGGGCGAAACTTCAGCCATCCATGCCGTTGACAAGGTGCATACCGGCACTTCCGACTCCAGTGTGCTCTACATACCGATTTGCCCCATCACCGAAAACAACGCCAAGTACCTCGCCCGGCAGCGCCAGGCCTTCCTTGACGGTACACCTGGACCCGACTTCCCTGGCGGTGCGGGCGAGAGCAAGCATATCAACAGGCCCACCGTCGACTTCCTACGCCGGTACTCGGATACCGAAGGGCTACGGGCCATGGGCTTGGAGAAGCTCGAGTCGCATCCCCAAGATGCCATCGGAGCCCGCAATGTCACGAAGCAAGCGAACCACATCTTAGGATTGTGAATTCTTTCTTTAAATTAATTATATAGTCTGTAATATAGCTACTTCAAGTGGCCGGGGTCTCGTTAAACCGATTTCTGACTATCACTGTCTCCCCGTTTTCTATATCTTTCTCTTTAGAATGAATAAGAGCGCGAAAATTAATCAAGGTTATATAACCCAACGATATTGAGCGGCGAGCGGCCTGGAGTCCTCGGTTTTGGTGACGGCAACGCATCGGCGGGGGTCCAATCCGTACTGGGCACCACGAACAAGGAGGGAGAAGCCCGGGACCTCACACGCCAATTATTTGAGGGTCGAGACTGGAACCCCAGGTCGGGAAAGCCGTAGGCATTGTTGGCTGCGGCAGCTCTGGCCTTGACTCTTGCCTGCTTGTTTTCGGGTCGATTTTTATGCCGTTCCTTGCACCTCCAGAATCGTGTGTCGCGGTCCCTGGGGCCACCAGAACCCCATGAAAAAGGTGCGTATACAGACGCATGTATTTCAAGCTCAATGTGATTGGCTAGGCTGCCGGCATCTGATCCAGCGATAGAAGAAAGCACAAATTGGGGCTCTGGCGGCTGCCTCGTTCCTTCCCATTGCGATTACATCTCAATTACCCACGAGTTCAGTCCAGATCACCACCAGCTCCATGACGATGTAATGGGTTTACACACTACTTCCCCCAGTCAGATGCCCCAATAATTGCTGGAGAAGATGAGACGATCGCAGGTGTTTTCTTTTGACGAACCACGATATGTGCAACAAAAGATACATATTAATTTAAGTTGCGTCTTGTTTATATTACACAGTATGCCAGCTATGCCAGCTACTGATGTTGATTCCCATGATATTAAGAGTTGGAAAGTTGTCCCATCGCTTGCAGATGTCTCTTGTACCCCTATTTGCAGATTTCATTGGTTTTAGGGGGTGCATAAAACACCAGTACCGATGCTCAAAACTTTACTGGTAAACAGCCATGGTTTTCGGGGTTTATAACTCCTGGAGTCACAATCGCATTGTTTCTGGTAGGTACAAGAGGCGCAGAATAATAACCTATTTCGATGGGTCACAGTTGCCAGGAAGAGTGATGTCCCACAGGAAAGAAAGGCATTGGTTCTGAACAAAGAATAACAACCGTCAATATTTTCTTTGATGTCTTTGAGAGGATCGTGACATACTAAAAGTACATAAAAGGGGTTAGGGGGTCGTTGTCTAGGCTTCATATCACATCCACGAAGCGTACCTGATCGTCCAGAAAATACGAAAAGGAGAGAACGAAATCCAAGAGGATCTGTATTTCCCAGCTTTTGACCGAATTCTAACCTTTTGTTGCCCACAATGGCAGCCACCTGCAGTATCCCGGCTAACGAGATCACAAAGGCGAGATTCCGGGATGAGAACAACGCCGTGATCCACAACCAGGCGTGGCAAACCAACGAGTACCGCATCAACAAGTTAGAGTGGCGGAAAGTGTTGCAAGAGAGCCCCCAACGGGTACCGTACAACACGAGCGCTCGGCGCGACCCGCTGGTCGACGCCATGCAGGAGTACAACGGCTACAGCAACGACGAGGTCCTCAACACCGTCCTCGGCTGGGGCACGGAGAAGGAGAAGTGCGTGGTCTGCCGGCGCAACGCGGAGACCCCCTGGTGCGGCCAGGCGTGCCTGGAGAAGTGGCACGAGGCGGACGGCGCGCTGGGCCGGCTCCACCACATGTGCGAGATCCGGCGCATGACGGCGGCCGGCGGCATCCTGGGCCACGGCCTGTTCCTGAAGCGGGGCCTGGCGCGGGGCCTGTCGACGGGCCAGCTGGTCGGCGAGTACGTCGGCGAGCTGCTGCCGCTGGACGGGCCCGACGACCGCGACAACGCGGCCGCCGACAGCCGGTACGTCTACAACTGCGACGACCACTTCAAGATCAACGCCGAGAAGTGGGGCAACCAGACCCGGTTCATCAACCACCACTGCGCGCCCAACCTCGAGGCCGAGCCCGTCGTCGTCGGCGGCCGCCGCGTCGTCTCCTTCAAGGTGCAGCGGACCATCGCCCCCGGGGAGGAGCTCACGGTGCACTACGGCCAGGACTATTTCCGCCGGTACAACGAAATGTGCTATTGTGACGCGCAGAGTACCATCCACGAGCCTTCCTTTGAAGCTTTGACATTAAATCAGACGAACCAGGAGGGGGTGAGCGGTTTGCTTTAGCGAGCTAGGTAAGTAAGTTGCTGATGTTCCTTTCCCGCAGTGATTGTTTACCTTTTCCTTTCTTTTTTCTCTCTCCAGCTATTAGCGTAAGTTCAGTTATCAATGTAGAGAACAAAGAAAGAACTTCTGAAGGTGTCGGAAGTCGTTCAAGTGAAATAGTAAATGTACTGAAAATAGCTGTTACTGTATTCTCTGACCCTACTGCTGGCCGGCCTTACTCAAGAGGAGCACTCGAAGTTCCATGTGTATTATGGATGAGACGGGGGGTGAGCTGGCAGCGGCTCCCACTACTGGCTCGAGGCCGCTTAGGGGTGATTAGAGTAAGTGAAAGGAACTTGCAAGCCTCTGCTTAGATCATACCGGGAGTGAAAAGTAGGCGTGAATCCATCGTCAGACGCCATGGCAGAGGACTATGGAAACAAGGCAGACCCAATGGTATCCGAATATGGTGTCGAGGCTGTTGGCCCCAGGGCGTATACACAGACCCTGTCAGGATAGAGCATTTGCCGAGGACGACTTTTAGCCAGCCAACAAGTCTTTTTGGCCAAGAAGGCATCGTGACTCGCCAGCGTCAGACCTTCCACTAAATAGCCGAGACCTATTGCGCACATGGCGAAAATACTGGCTCACTCGGGATCAATACTTGCCCTTAAAAGAAAACGACATAACAATACGTTTGCGAGAGACCAAGACTACGTATCTCTTCACCATTGTCAAAGCTACTTGTCAGGGTCTGCAACAGCGCAAGGACCAGCATGATTCTAGTCATCGACGTGCGCTCTCGGCCCGGCCGAAGGCATCCGGACTCCAGCCCGTTTGCCTCTCTTTACTTTACACCTACCTATCTGGCATGGCATGGCGTGGCTGTACTAAATGACGCATGCGATTGCCCGAGGAAGATCTACAAGGCCCGGCATCCTTGTGGCATGTGTCGGACGGTAAATATTGCGTGCAGTGGGCTACACAGGCCAAGCCCGACATCCGATCTCTTGTAGGTGGGCTGAGCCGTCCCGTCCCGATCAATGTATCTTTGAGACTCGGCAGATGTGACGACACAGATGGGCATATGTGCTGCGAGGACATCCTTGGTACCGTTTTCAGGGCGTAGCGCCCATGCTTGTCATCTCGAATCGTGTTCTGTCTGGATGTGCCAACCCAATTGGCACCGCGCGTAGGTGGTAATTGGTTGGTAGGTCACGTCGGATCGTGTCTGGTCGACTCGCGGTAGCATGGCAAACGTTGCTGGTTTGGGAGGTTGTTGTTTGAGGTGGTCGGATTGCCAGGGCGGACTTGGTTGAGCGAGGCATCGTTAAAAGTTGTTCGGATCTGCGAGGTGAGGTTTCCCTCCAGGCAAGGCGCTTTTGACTGCCTGGTTGGTTCGAGCGCTAGAAGGCAAGATAAATTCAAATGGATGACTCAACTACTTCAATTGATCTCTCAAACATGTTGTTACAATCAAACTCGTCAAAATAGTCCTGCCACTGCTCGTTGAGCGCTGGCAGGTTTGGCTGGCTTGAGTCAACATTGCTAATCGCGATTTCGTTTCTGTCGTGCCCAGCCTTAAGAGCCTAGCCAGCTCTTGGCTTCGGGGCAGCTCCCCTGCATTTCGAGAAGACCAGCCAGCTTGCAGGGATAGCTCCGATCCGACTTTGCGGTTATGTTAGGTACATGTACATTCGAAACATTGAACTTCAGCACAGTGTTATTACTGGAACTTTATAGAAAGATTGTTCTCGCAAAGCACAGCATAGTTATTGGTGCATAGTCTTGATTATGTTGTTCCCCTCGATTTGAACTCTTATATTGGTGACATGCAGATAAGCAAAGGAGCCGGACTTTTCTCTTACATTCTTCTCATCCCAAGAACCAAATCTCGGGTAAGCAAGCCTCGCAACCACCGACCCGATTTCAGCCGTTGGTTGCAGGGCATCAAGAAACGCACCTACCACCTTGGATCTGGAAATAGTGATGGCGACCTCGCGAAAAGTTTCGACACATTTTCGCCGTCAGCCACCAGCAATCCCCGGCCAGAAAAGCAATGCAGCTTTAAGATTACCATCTCCATGTCTCGTCCCTGGCAAAAAGTCTATTCTTCTGTACACTCCAAACATATGTCACCATCAATGGTATCGCATGTCGTTGGATACGTCAAATTCCGAATGAGCGAAATCTGCGGTGAATGTCCCGTCACGGTAGCAATTGCGCATGTACTTCACCTTCGCTTAAGCTTTTTCTTCACCTGGGAGTTGGCTGCTATCCGAAAGAGCGGCTGATTTGAGGCTCTGACCACCTGCGTTGCACGTTGCAAGGCAATGCAGGTTGCCCCTTGGCGTCGTGCCAGCACCAATTGGGGTACCCAAACCCTGGAATTGCAGCAGTGCCGTCATGATTCATGGGGTTTGACTGGCCGAAAACTCTTCGGCATCGGGTGCGCCCCCCATGTCAGCAAAGCAACCTCATTTGCCGATCTCCTGGTCCTTATCTCGACGAGACAAAAAATGAATCGACGGCATCCCTCTTGTTCTTGACGTCGTGGATACTCGGTTGGTATCTCTCTCTTTCTTGCCCTCATGGCTGGTATGCCACGGGTTTCGCACTCTCACAGGCATGGTCTGTCCGCAAAGTTTCGAAACCGGGTGGAATCGGTCGACGTAGGTAGGAGAATTCGATGTGAGTTCGACATCTCGGGTCCAGTTCAGGACTGCCTGAGAATGTGGTGTGCTGTAAGTGGCATCTCGCAGTCAGTCGTACGGGCCTGCTTGGACTTCTCAAGTGAAAGTCCAGCGTCATCACTTTTCCCCTTCACCGACAACAGAAAACCTCTGGTAAAATGGTAGGCCACGTTCCCTACTTATATAGCATTCGGCTCAACACCGACTTTGCTGGAAAATCTCCACCACGTGCCCGAAATGTTGACGTTCGTCGACCCGAGTGGGTACCACCCAGTGGGGGTCACTGTGTTCCCCCCCTGTCTCACTGCTTCTCCCTCGGGCCTTACGCCCTCTTGCATCATCCGGGAAACCCAGGAAATCGCTCATCTGGCGATTTCAGCAGCCGAAGTTAAGTCGAGATGGGCCTGTAGAAGCCTCACAAGGCCCTCCGACGTTTGACCTGGAGTCCTATACGAATTAATATTGTGTCTCGGTGATAACTATCGTCTTCTTCTCGCTTTTATTTCGCTTTCGTCTCTCTTGGTCGGTGAAAGATGAGGTCATCATCATATCATGTAAAAAGACCGTGACATTGTTGTGTACAAGTACACTCGGGGTATCCGGGGTTGAAACAGATTATTTCCTACGATAATAAGCATGGGCAACACACACGAGGCAAGGCCTTACTGCTCTGAATAAGTGTGACCCGGGTTGTCCCGAGGACCTTGGCCTGCCTTTTGGTGCAACGATTCAAGCGAAATTTCTGTCAGCCTTGTCTTGTTTGGGCAGCTTCAAGCAAATTTTCTGCTTTTCCTGAAAAGCTTGGATCGAGGCCCGGCCCACCCGTCCGAGTTGCTTGTGGATGTCGAGATATGATAATGTCTCGTTTTGGGGCCCTGTTTAGCCTCTGCTTTTGCGTCTCTCGCCAGCCAGCCCCGGTGCCCGTTCACCCCTTCAGTACCTAAAGCCAGTAGGCCCAGTAGCCTAGTAGCCCAGTGCCCAGTGCGAGATTTCCGATTTTCCCACCCACTACCCGCTCGCTGGCTCACTACAGAAGCCCGCCCACCATTGAATGCAGCAACAGCAGCAGTAGCAGTAACTGTCTCTCACTCTCCCACTCCCTCAGTTTCTCTACCAGCCAGCTGCTAACTGGGTCCCCCCCTTCGGCTCAGCTGTTCCTCCGTCCACCTGTTCTTTCTGGAGCTCCCCTTCCTTTCCTTACTTCCCACACCAGTCAAGAAGCTCTCTGCTCCAGATCCAATCTTCCCTTCCTATCCATCTCCAAGCTACCCATACTTCCCGCATCACCACCACCATCTCCTCTCAACCCAAATCCATCACAATGGCCTCCGTTCGTGTTGCTGCTTCTCGCATCGCCTCCTCCATGGGCTCCAAGGTCGCCCGACCTGCCATGCGAGTCCAGGCCCCTGCTGCTGTCGCCAAGCGCACCATGACCAGTATGTGAAAATTTTTATTCCTGCCGCGAAGTCCGATGCTATCTCGAGCTCGAAAGCCTCGAGCATGACGAAGAAACGCTCTGCTTCCATCGGCAATGGCCTCAATGGCCCCCGTGTCGTCCGCCGTTCGACCAATTGGCTAACCATTGACTTTTTTCCGACCGAACAGGCAATGCCTTCCAGACCGTCAAGCGCCAGCAGGCCTCCAAGATCGCCAACGCCACCACTCGCCAGGCTTTCCAGACCCGCCGCGCCTACTCTTCGGAGATCGCCCAGGCCATGGTCGAGGTCTCCAAGAACTTGGGTATGGGTTCCGCCGCCATCGGTCTGACCGGTGCTGGTATCGGTATCGGTCTCGTCTTCGCCGCCCTCCTCAACTCCGTCGCCCGCAACCCTGCTCTCCGTGGCCAGCTCTTCTCTTACGCCATTCTGGGTTTCGCCTTCGTCGAGGCCATCGGTCTTTTCGATCTCATGGTTGCCCTCATGGCCAAGTTCGTACGTACTCACCTATCCGTCACATCATATCAATTGACCACACATCCGTATCAATTGAACCCCACCCCCGATTCGAGATATCTCCCAAATCTCGAATTCCCTCTCTTGCCAATCAATCAATGAAACCATCAAATCAATTGCTAACCCAACAACCCCCTCAACAGACCTAAACGCCTTCTCCAATCTTGGAGGCTGGACCCACACAACGAGTCTGATAAGCGTCGTGTGATGAGCGATCTTGAGGCAACGCTGCTACTGCCCCATGTAGACGACATATTGATGTCGCCTTCCCATGGCCGCATACGTGCCTGCTTGCCGTGTGTCAATTGAAGGGAACACCAACCAGCATAGACTAATAGTGGTAGATATGTCCTGGGGAATAGACAAAGGGCATTTTTTGGCGGGTAGACTTGCATAGCATTGAGATCATTTGTAGACAAGTGGCTGGAGATGGGGATATTCTGTCAAAAAGTCATCTGCGGGACCTGTAAAATACAACCAATCTTTCCCTGAAGCAACCAAACACCCCTCCTCGACTTGTTGGATACGGATATCAAAAAATGTCACCACTTTTCTATGTTCGGAATCTGACCTGATCTGATCTGACGCGACGCGATGACCATGAACGTGCCAATCCGATGATGACTTCCATCACCAACTGGGGCATGTTGACATAGGTGATGGATATTGACTGTTGATAAGAGGCTGGCAACGACCACGAGGTCAATTGACTCCAATTGAGCTTCGGTTCAGACCAATTGACTTCAATTGGTAAAGAAGACCATCTCAATAACACTTCCAGATACCAATTGGTATCAATCCTTGGCTTCCAATTGACTTCAATTGACATCTTCTTCCACTGTCTTCACGTCCTCACGATGCCCTCCTCACCGTGTCTCACACTAGCGGACAGACGGGGGACCCGATTTGGTGAGGGCTTTTCGATTTTTTCCCGACGAGCCCCACCCAAGTGTCTCGTTATCCTCGGTCTTCTGGAGAACAGCCCAAAAGGAAAAAAAACCAAGGCACGCACCACCAACAACAGAGACACACCAAACACCCAGCTAGGATGGATGCAATGCACTGGGTTCTTGCACTGGGTGTCTTGTCTTTGATACTTTACACACGCTTGTGCTTGTGTGTGGATGGCCCGATGCAAAATGTCCACTTTCCCCGGCTTTGGATTTTGGATTTTGGATCCTTATCTCGTCCATCTTGATTGATCTTGGCTCGTCTGGTGCTCTGAGCTTTCTTCACCTTTCCCCTTGCTGGCCCTCCCATCGAGCCATCTCTCTTGTTCCTTTTCTCTCCGCAAAGTCTCAAGGTCGCTCTGGCTGGCTCTCTGTCGATTGAAAGGTCCACCTAACTCCGCTCCGCCGGCTGCGTTCATCCATCCCATCCCATCCCAACCAACCCAATCACGTATCGGGAATGGCAACGTGGTGGGGATACCGGCTCTCGTCTGTAGGTTGTCCACCATGGACTGACGATCTTGTGATGGCGAAAACCTTCCTTCCTCCCTCTCTCCCTTCTTTCTTTCTGCTTTGCTCGCTTGTTTCCCGGTATGGTGGTGAACCGAGACCAACTGAAAGCGAAGGGTATGATGGAGTCCATCCAATCCGGTCGTACGGTATGGAAGTATGTAAGTCAGTAGCGTAGGCCCGCTTTCCTTCCAGTAGGAATCTGGGTGGGTTGGTTTTCTTCGAGATCAGGTCACGATGACTCTTTGCTGATCCACACGGTAATCGGGACTATTAAGCTCGCGGGTTCTCCCTCCTTCTACCCCTGGCACTTCTCTTGGTCTTTCGTAAGTCCTGTGGTATGCTGGTTTTCCAATTTGCGACTGGCAAAATCGGACACATGAATCTCAGCCTCACGTCCCCTAGTCAACTTTGACAATGCAGAGACTCGACCACACACAACACACCTTCAACTTGATGGCTATGGGCGCCAAATTCCCGTGGCCATGACGACGAGTTCATGGATGAGCGACATACAAGGAAATAGCAACGGACTTTCGATGAGTCGGCCCCACCCCTCGAGAACGAACAATGAGGCAGCCCGGCAAGCAACACGACGAAGAACAAAGACATAAAGACAATCGACATCATGGAGGAGATGCGTTCGGCTAGGCCCGGTGTCCCCCACCACTATGGCATCGTGGAACGAACCTAGCTTCTTCGCACCCTTGGCACGAAACAACAATAGCAAGTGCGCGGCCGCTCATCTTTCAAGCGAGGGATCGAGAGTGAATGAAGTTTACTCGGGAAAGGGTTTTAAGTGAAATAACAGCTCAAGCGAGGAACAGACAACTCATCCACTTGGAGAGTGTATAAAGTATGCACACATGGCAAGGCCGCTATATCAAGGACACAACGCCGAACCAGGACCAACAACGACTGCCTGGCAGAAGCAATGGGAAATAGAAGATGAGCGATGAGGAAGATGACGAGCAATTCGCGAAAAAACGAAGTTAGGAAACTCGATCATGCCTGCCTCCGGTTGTTGACGGGTGATGGGCCACCCCTCACGTCAAGTGCGTAACATTCGCCCCGAAAGGCCGAATGAGTCGATCCTGACGCTGGTTGCCAGTGAGCGTTCTGTCGAGTATTCCCCTCAATTGGGGGCCATTGCTGTCGCTCCCAACGGTGCTCAAGTGGCCCTCGAAGCTTGGAGAGAACGAAGGCATGGATGGGATTGACAACTGGTGTGCATCATGCACTTTGGTCAAAAATGTCGAGAGAAAGACAAATGAACCTTTTGACCGCTACTGGGCGGCCAGTACCTGGCTCAATCGTCGTTATTGCCGGGCATAAAGTTTGAAGCTGTCAACAAGCCCAATTTGCTAATTTCAAGCCCCCCCGATTTGCTGTCAACAGAGGGAGGTTCAAACGAGGACTCTTTCCCCGAAAACAATTGACACAATGGCGATGCAAAGATGGAAACAAGCTGAGCGAAAGAAGAGAGAAGAGAGGAGAGAGGGGAAAGCAGAGTCAGGATTTGGAGGTTGGACATTGGGATTATTAAACGGGCGAACCGTGGTGGCCATGTTACCCTCCATTATGCACGCAGGCGCCTACTACCTGGTATTACTTGCTACTGTTATTTACTCCCACCTCCCACCTCCCTCCTCCCTCCTCCTTCCTGCCAGCCTGCCAGCCTGCCTTGGCTTGCTCTCTCTCTCTCTCTCTCTCTTTCGTCTGTAGGTTACCGTGCTACCGTGCTGCTGCATCTGAACCAAATGGTGTGTCTGGTTTTGGTATGTGTCCCCTTGCCTTGCCTGGTTGTGTTGCTCTACCGCAACTTCCCCTCACGCATCATGCGACAAACCATGCCATTTCATCTCATCCCAATCTGCAAGAGGGCAAATGCGTGCGATTTGAGTGGCCCAGAGCCAGACCTCCCCGGACCCCGGATTCCACTAAATCTGCGATCCGGGCCACATCCTGCCATTCCGGCTCCACTAAAACGCGCTGGCTCCATAGGCCACAGGCACCCCCTACTCCCCCTACGGCAATTCACTCCCCCCATAGCCACAGTGGTCGTGTGCCCCGTCTCCCTTCCATGTCAAACAAGCACTCCAACTCAACACGCCATCATTCGGAGTACTACATGCAACAATGCAGACCTGAAACCCCTCAAGACGAACGAACGAACGACAAGAGGCACAGGAGACTGTATACATCAGGTTACACTAATGAAAGGTTCGTGTGAGCAAGAATATCTTCGTTCGTCCTGCTGTTTACTTTGCGAAACCTCGGGACTTCGTATGCTCGCTTTGATGATACCCATCTAACTGCCCAGCCTTCGGACCCGCGGGGTAGTGCGGTCCCTTGTGGCAGGACACGAACGAATCTGCCTAGGTACGTTGACGCGTCACGTCTCTCTGTTTGGCGAATATGACAGTAGTCTGGATACCCGAATGGCAATGTCAAAGGGGTATGTATACTGGACATTTAGATAACCCGTTCAATGCATAGTGGGTAGGTATATGGGTTGCGACTTTAGCTCACACCGCCCCCCGACAACCCGTATTCGTCTGTCATGGCTTCCCATGCACGAATCAGCCGATATCCAGTTGAGATAATTAATTATTCTACCCCGATTAAACCCATTCCACGTGTATAACATGTTGACTACATACATAACTGGGCAAGTCATGGAAAAGCAACCATTCAGCAGTATGACACTACCATGCCATACTGCTCCCATATTAACAGGCTCATCATAAGGCAAATGAGCTTAGTATGACATTTGACACAAGGGTTGTTCACGTGTCCAATTCGAAGGTCATCTTGCAGATACCAAGTCTGAGGAAACGGTTAGGTATCGCCTCAAAAGCCCTCTAGAAACCAAGTGCCCTTTTTGCTGAGATTCACGAATCCCTACAGCCATCAGCAAATGATCTCGTCCGTTGGCAATGGATTGTTAACTTACTTGCGCGCAAACGGGTCGAGGAGTCTGGGAGCCTCCGACGCTGAGCAACTTGCTTACTTGCCCTGGTTCGAGGATACGTTGTTGGTTTTGTCCTTTTCTAATCACACCACCAATCAACTCTATCTCACAATCTGGTCTTCGCCACGAATAAATTCTTTCTTATTGCTCTACATGAGACCTCTTTCCAATAATCCATTTGTTTTGATCTGATATCGCAGGATTCCCGCGGGTGTCATCACCTCGACCCCTCCTCGCCCGCCAGTGAGGCCACCAATGACAACGTCGACGAGACTCGGCCCGTCAAGCTGTCCACACCCTTAGAGGTCACGAACGGCACGGTCAAGAACGAGGCCATCTACGCGGTGCGGCGGATCGGCCCGACCTACCGATTGGGTTGATCTCGCCCCCGCGCAGTTTACTACCCGCAGCTATCATCCAGGCCAGGGCTGGTGGGAGAAGAAGAACCTCGGTACCGACACCAGTCTGCAACAAGAAAAACGGACATCCACACTTACTCCAGCTCTCCCAAGGCTTAGCCTACCCATACCTCACGATCCTCATGGAGAGCTTAAAACCGCCGGCGGCCAGGGGACCTGTGTGGTAGGGTCAGCTGCTCTTGCGACTGGGCTACTTGCGTCCGTGAAAACGTGAGTTTTCTTTACTTATCCTTTCCCAGAGGGAAACTTGCTCTTTGTGAGTCTACTATGTATGTCCTTCCTACTGGGCTGGCACGGTATGAATCGGAAGCAAGACAGCAAGAAGAAACGGTCACACCCTCCAGGGGTACTGTTCTTGACATGAGCCTTGCCGTATCTGTCCGAGCTCTCACCGAACTCGAGCTATCCTATCAGGAAATGAGGCCGATCGTATCTACATAGGTTCGTTACATACTTCCTACATCATCGATATCGCCAGCAACGAGCCAATAAGGTGGAGCCAAGATGCAAACCAGCCTTAACCCCGTGTATCCAGCTTGGCACTTGTTCAATCGGTGGAGCGAGTCTTGGCCCATTGTTTAGCGTTATCGATCCTATTCATCTTGACATATCTCCGTTCACGCCACCACGCCTCGGTCCCGTCAGAGCTATGTCTTTGGTGTGCTTGGTCGACTCCCACCTTTCCATCCATGCCTGAGAATGCGCGTAGCCGGACTTGGCACACATATTTCGGGCGGGAGCGCCTACGGGGTTCAGATGGAACCTTCTTGATTAAGCCGGGTATCCGGTAAGCCGTGACGATGAAATGAAGGCGACAGACTTATAAAGAGGTATGAAACTGCAATTGATCTTACTGTGTGTCTTACCTCAATAGATCAAAGTAGCTATTTACTGTTCAATCGAGATCGACTTGTTCCGCCCAGGAAATTTTAGCCATAGGTGGTTCACATATTCGCCCGATTTTCCGTAGACCAGACCGGCTTGACAACCGCCCTCGCTTGGCTGCCAACCTCGTGTCACAGCTAGCAATGGGAAAGGATACAGGGGAATTGCCTCAACATGTCTCGGGACAATCCAACGAACCCCTTTCGCGACCCGCGCACGCACTCAGCTGGCAAGATGTCGTCGAGGAACTCGGAACCGACGCGCTCCACGGACTGTCCGCCGACGAGGCCGCAGCCCGGCAGACCCGGCTTGGCCCCAACGAGCTGGGTGAAGCCGAGGGCGTCCAGCCGATGAAGATCGTCGTGGCGCAGATCGCCAACGCCATGACCCTGGTGCTCATCCTGGCCATGGCCGTCAGCTTCGGCATCAGGTCGTGGATCGAGGGCGGCGTCATCTCCGCCGTCATTGTGCTCAACGTCGTCGTCGGCTTCTTCCAGGAGTACTCGGCCGAGAAGACCATGGACTCGCTGCGGTCGCTCAGCTCGCCCACCGCCGCCGTAATCCGGGGTGGTAAGTCTCAGGTCGTCCCTTCGTGCGAGATCGTGCCGGGCGACGTTGTGGAGGTCAAGATGGGGGACACCCTTCCGGCCGATATCCGGTAAGCTTTTCCGCCCTTATAGCGATAGATGGAACATTTTTACATCACAAAAGTACGCTATGCCCCTGAAGGACTACTAACATAAATCAAAAGACTAGTTGAAGCCAAGAACTTCGAGACCGACGAGGCTCTCCTGACCGGCGAATCGCTGCCCGTCCGCAAATCCCAGAACCAGGTCTTCGACGACAAGACCGGACCCGGCGACCGCCTGAACATCGCATACAGCAGCTCCGCCGTCACCAAGGGCCGGGCCCGGGGCATCGTGTTCGCGACGGGCACGTGCACCGAAATCGGCGCCATCGCGTCGGCGCTCAACCGGAAGGAGTCCAAGGTGCGGCCCGTGAAGCACCGCAAGCCCGACGGAGCCGGCCACACCAACCCGGCCCGCTACCTCGAGGCCTACACCCTGACGCTGGGCGACGCCCTCGGCCGGTTCCTGGGCGTCAACGTCGGGACCCCCTTGCAGCGCAAGCTGAGCAAGCTGGCCATGCTCCTGTTCGCCATCGCGGTCGTCTGCGCCATCGTCGTGCTCGCCGCCAACCGCTTCGTGTCGCGGCAGGAGGTCATCATCTATGCGGTGGCGACGGGACTGTCTATGATACCCGCCAGCTTGGTCGTCGTGCTCACGATTACCATGGCGGCCGGGACCAAGCGGATGGTGCAACGTCATGTTGTGGTTAGTCACCCCTTTATGATTGCTTTTCTTCTTTCTTCGTTTTCTCCTTCTTTTACCTTATCCCTTTAACGCAGTAGCACTGACGCCCTTGAAACCACTAGGTCCGTAATCTCAAGTCATTAGAAGCGCTAGGGGCCGTGACCGATATTTGCAGCGACAAGACCGGCACCCTGACCCAGGGTAAGATGGTGGCGCGAGCCGCCTGGGTGCCTGGCATGGGGACGTACACCGTCAACACCTCGGACGATCCCTTCAACCCGACCATTGGAACCATCACGTTTGATTCCCGCGAGCCCACCGAGATGGACCTCAAGAACTCCAAGGAGGGTTTATCCGCGAATGCTCGTGATCCGGCGCAGCTCCTACAAGACAGCGCCACCAAGCAACACCTTCTCCAAGACTTCTTGTCGGTCGCCGCACTGGCAAACCTCGCGACCGTCCACGAAAGCGAGGGGACCTGGCACGCGCGAGGCGACCCCACCGAGATCGCCATCCAGGTCTTCGCCAACCGCTTCTTCCAGAACCGGCGGGACCTCGTCTGCGGAGAAAACGACGACAAAGATGGCCAAACGAAGGAGTGGACCGACGTGGCGGAGCTGCCCTTCGACAGCGACGTCAAGCGCATGAGCGTCATCATGAAAGAGAACCGCACGGAAAAGAACTGGGTCTTCACGAAAGGCGCGGTGGAGCGAGTCATCGAGGCCTGTACTAGTTACTCTGGCAGCAGCAACAGCAGCGACGGCACAGACGCTTCAACTTCTTCCAGCGAGATGACGGACGGGTACCGCGAGGAGATCCTGCGGGAAATGGAAGTTTTCGCCGGCATGGGCCTGCGCGTCCTCGCGCTGGCCAGCCGCGAGGTGACCGACGACGACAAGGACATGATGATGCGTTCCGCCGGCGGCAGCAGCAATGACGAGATGGATCGTACAGCCGTAGAGAGGAACTTGGTCTTCCGCGGCCTCGTGGGCCTGTACGACCCCCCGCGCGCCGAGTCGGCCCCCGCCGTCCGCAGCTGCCACGAGGCCGGCATCGCCGTGCACATGCTGACGGGCGACCACCCGGAGACGGCCAAGGCCATCGCCGTCGAGGTCGGGATCCTGCCCTCGCAGACGGGGCGGCTGAGTGCCGACGTGGCCGCGGCTATGGTTATGACGGCGAGCCAGTTCGACGCTCTCTCGGATGATGAAATCGACAAGTTGCCCGTTCTTCCGCTCGTCATTGCGCGGTGTGCGCCGAGTACCAAGGTTCGCATGATTGAGGCGCTCCATCGGCGGGGGAGGTTCTGTGCTATGGTAAGTTATTGATTTTATTTCTTCTTCTTCGCCTTCTCTTATTACACCGGACTAACACGCTTCAGACTGGCGATGGTGTCAACGATTCTCCTTCCCTCCGACGTGCCGACGTGGGCATCGCCATGGGCCAAGCGGGATCCGACGTCGCCAAAGACGCCTCCGATATCGTGCTGATGGACGACAACTTCGCTTCAATCGTCTCGGCCATCGAAGAGGGTCGTCGGATCTTTGACAATATACAAAAGTTTGTCCTCCACGTCTTGGCCGAAAACATCGCCCAGGCAGGCACGCTCCTGGTCGGTCTCGTCTTCAAGGACTCCACGGGTCTTTCGGTGTTCCCGCTGGCCCCCGTGCAGATCATCTGGGTCATCATGGTGACCTCGGGCATGCCCGACATGGGCCTCGGGTTCGAACGGGCCGTCCCGGGCATCATGCGCCGCCCCCCGCAAAGTCTCAAGACGGGAATCTTCACGCTCGAGTTCCTCGTGGACATGGTGGTCTACGGCCTGTGGATCGCCGCCCTCTGCTTGGCCACCTTCGCGCTGGTGGTGTTTGGGTTCGGGGACAGCGACTTGGGGGAAAACTGCAACAGCGACTACTCGGCGTCCTGCGACACCGTCTTCCGCGCCCGCGCCACCACCTTCGCGACCCTGACCTGGTTCGCCCTCTTCCTGGCCTGGGAGATGATCGACATGCGGCGGTCCTTCTTCCGCATGCAGCCCGGCAGCAAGAACCACTTCACCCAGTGGGCGCGCGACATTTGGCGCAACAAGTTCCTCTTCTGGGCCATCATCCTGGGCTTCGTCACCATGTTCCCCGCGCTCTACATCCCCGTGCTGAACCACGCCGTGTTCAAGCACACGGGCATCAGCTGGGAGTGGGGCATCGTCTTCATCGCCTCGGCCCTCTTCTTCGCCGGCGTCGAGGGTTGGAAGTGGGCGAAGCGCGTTTACTTCCGCCGGGCGGCCAAGAGGTCCCAGGGCGCCGATTGGAAGGACGTGGATGTCGAGGAGCGCGTCTTTGGCGAGTACCTCACGAACAGCAGCAGCTCGCAGGGGGGCGATATAGAGAAGGCGCGGTGCCCTTCCGCCAATGGTAAAGAATGACTACATGGGGGCGGGAAGCCCCTCGCGGAAACCGTTTCGGAGGATACGAGGATTCGAAACGTATGGTTCAGTTTTATGCATAGAAATACTTGGAGAATTCAGGACGCAGTATTTTCCTCATCATCATACATTCTCAGTTGAAGTCAGTGATATCACTCTGCCTTGCAGCTCACATTGGATTGACGTAAGCTGCTAATGATGAATTCGTACTGCATTAATAACGTTCATATAGACCTGGCAACCTCATAGATATCTAACTCTAGTTATGAATTTCTGGGTATTGGAGCCAAGTGCCACGATGTATTGTTTCTGTTCTTGATCTACAATCCATCAATCTAGCCCAGCAAAACTAAGAGACTCGCAATGAGCAAGCTGCCTTCCAACATGTAGTGAAGAACAACCAACCTTTTCTGATGTCCATATGAACCCGATGACAGAGATATCACGACACTGCTTAGTTCTCAAGATTCAATTGCAGTCTCAATACGTTTATACTTCCTCATAGGTTGGCGATGGGCTCTTAATGTTCTATTTGGGACAGAGAGCAAGGTATTAGACCAATCCTGACCCCCTAGATCTTCTGGTCGAATCCATGACACATGATGTCAACAGATGCTCACGAACACACATGGCAGAACGTATAGTACATATGCATTGACTCTTGCGCAAGCATATATGGAGTGCAGCCCACCGAACCAATCAAAGAACGTCAAGCCGGATGTTCGGTCGTAAGAATGAGAGCCCACACATTCACCCCAGAAGTTTCTAAAGTCCGGTTATCCGGAAAAGGCCAATCAATTGACACGAAAGCAGCAGGGCAGAAGACAACCATCAAGCGCACCTACAGCGAGTCTCCCTTCACTGATCTTGACGACCGAGTTTCTAAGTTTACTGTACATGGCCTGACACCAAGTCGCCCAACTAGTACTAACAATGATCACTGCAAGAAAATCACTCAAATCAACTCTATATATACTTAGCTAGAAACCTCTTAGGATTTCTCCCCGCCCCCGACAATAACAAACTGCCTCGTAAAAGACTGGCTGAGATGACTTTGATTCCAACGCCTGTGACTAGTTCATGATTTCCGGCCTCTGACCTCATGGGTGCGACTCACGCCCCCGGGCGCTATGGGAGTAGGCGGCCAGAGGTGGGGTGGCCAAGCCGCTACTATCGATGGCAACCTCTCCGCCAACGGATATGGCGAACCAAGGACTTGGTGCTGATGCAATGTTTTTCTGTTGGTAAGTACGTGACCAGTATCTGTCCAGTCAACATTCCCGATGCTGGCTCAGTATTCGGACAGTCATGGCAGCGCAGAACATCTCGGTCTCTGGCGAAAGGCTCGAGGGCGCTGCGCCGCACAGAGGGGTGCCGCGCAAACGTCGAAGGATCACCAAAGCTTGCGACGATTGTCGGCGGAAGAAGATCAAATGCGACGGGAAGCGGCCGTGTTCAAGCTGCGCCGACTTCAATTCCGGTAATTGGGATCTGACCCCTGATACTTAATTAAGCTGACCATTCATTGTATCTGCTAGAATGCCTCTACACTCGCGTGTCCCTGCGAGAAGGAGAAGACAACCCGTCTCCAAGTGTTGACGAGCTGAAAGAAAGACTCCACAGAGCCGAGACCCTCCTCCGTAGATTCTTACCGGACATAGACCTCAGCAGTCTGGACGGCACTACCCCGGCTTCCCAAGAGGCAAGGTCGCCCGTACAGCATCGCGCCGGGCCCAGCACCGCTCCGGACTCTGGCACTTCATCGGTGGTCGCCACCACTCCCGCGGCGTCTGACGATGCCTCTCTGGAGAATCGTGGCCGTTTCATTCCCCTGCTGGAGCACGCCAACCAGTTAGACCGCACCGACACTGGCGAGTACAACTTCCATGGCATGTCGTCAGGGGCCGCCTTCTTGAATCGGATCACTCAATACTTACCGGGGCTTCCCCGCTACGATTCCAGGATGCCCTTTCTGCCTCAGCCTCCAAGGCCTTCATTCCTGGATCAGACAGAGCTTTCAACGCATATGAGAAGCCCCTGGTCGCAGCTGGTTAGCCACGGCGTTTCGAGACTACCTGTCAGACAGCTTGCGCACGACCTCTGCGAGTATGCGTTCAGCCGGGCGTCCTGTCTCCTGAGGGTCGTTCACGTCCCATCGTTTTGGGAAGCATTCGAGAGATTATATGAGGAGCGCCCTCAGAGATACACACTGGAACAGCAAAGGTTCGTCGGCCTGTTATTCTCGGCCATGGCGTTGGGGTCCATGTATGATGTTGACGAGAATGACCCCACGAATCCCGACCATTATGCCGTCGCGATTGAACGAGGGTAAGTAATCCAACCCCCCATTCTGTCATCAAAACGGCTTAATAAACGAGATCAATACTAGTTACCATTATTACTCATCGGCGAGGCACTCTCTGCAAGACATCACAGAGTGCTGCGATATGACCACTTTGCAAGCCCTGGTCTTCACCATCCAATTCCTTCAAGCTACGGGTAATCTAAATGGCTGCCACACCTTTGTCGGGATTGCACTTCGTTCAGCTCTGCGCATGGGACTGCACCGGTATCTGCCTCACACTTCCCTGCCACCCATCGAAGACGAAACGAGGAGGAGGCTCTTCCATACGATTCGATCCATGGACATCTATCTGTCCACCACCCTCGGCCTGCCGCTTCTCCTCCAGGACAAGGACATCGACCAGCGCTGGCCAACCGAAGTTGACGACGAACAAATTACCACAAGCGGAATCCAGCTGACCCCGCCGGGAACCCCCTCATTTCTCGAGGCCTTCAATGCCCACGCCCGGCTGATGCAGATCCTCGCCAAGGTCGTCGAGTACGTTTACCCTCCGACCGGGACGCAGAAGGGACCGCGCGATGTGATGTACATGATCAGCGTGGCCAAGATCAAGGAGATTGAGCAGGAGCTACATGACTGGCAGGGACAGCTTTCACCCACATGGCGTGCTGGGCCACAGGAGGTTCTGCAGATCACCCGGTATGTGAGCCCCAAGCCCCTTTTCCCTCTGAGATTCCCTAAATATCCTATGTTTATTTTATCATCAAACGCTACTATCTTGCGAGTCCGTATTACCTATGGTTGGCATACCAATCCCATCCGGGGATTGAGCAGCAAGTAATGTACGCATCTTGATGACTTGACGGTCGGTCTAGCGAAAGCAGGCGTAGTAGACACTAGATACAAGAAAGCCTCTTTGAAGCAAAGGGTCGATGTGCTAACTACCCCCCGATCCAGTGTCAGGATCCTTCTGCGCTTTGCCTACGCTCACGTGCAGATGATGCTATACCGACCGTTTCTTCAATACTACTCCGGGAGGTCACCTGCAGCTGAGCCCGCTGACGAGCGGTATCTGGCTCTTGCAACAGCAGGCATCAATGTCTGCCGCAACATCATCCACATTGGTTTGGAGATTCGTAAGCAAGCCGTCCTGATTGGTCCCTACTGGTTCATCACGTACACACAGTTCTTCGCCGTACTGAGCCTGCTCTTGTATGTGGTGAACAACTCCAACCAGCCTGGGGCCTTTGACCTTTTCGCCGACGCCAAGCTGGGAAAGGACTGCATATCTAGTCTTACTCAGAGGAGTCTTGCGGCCGATAGAGTGACTGTCGCACTGAACGTGAGTGAGAAGTGTTGGTAATGAACCTGAAGGCTGGACTAACCTTCCTTTTCGCAGTCGATATTTGAGCACTTACCCGTGCGTTTTAGGCCAGCTAAGTTCTCAACCGCCCAAGAGAATCCGTATGAAGCGTCGTCATCGAGTGGTGAAAGCTCACACGCTAGCTTTATTCCAAGCTATGTCCCTCCACCGATGACCACTGCCACCACCACAGTTGCTCCTCGAAGGCAGTGGCCTGTCGATGTATCCATGTCCACAGCACCCCAACCCAATGCGGAAACCGTACAGCCACACCCCCATCAATTGCAGCAGACCGCGGGTACACTCTCGGGCCATTACCAACCCTCTGCAAATCCAATGGACTTCCTCCTGGAGAATCCCTTCGAGTACCCCGTACTTCCTGGAGTGAGCCTCGCGGATGATGGGTTCGGGAGCCTCCATGACGACCTGCAACTACCGCTCTACGATGCGCAGATGGATCTGGAAGGGCAGTTTCTAGACTTCCAGGACTTATAAATTGGGCTAGTGCATAGCAAAAGAGCCTTCTAGTACCCAAGACCTGGATGATGGTAGTGTGTTCTCCGATCAGGATCTGCGTTCGATCACTTGGCCTTGGAAGCAATGATCTGACATGGATTAAAATTGTGGCCATGACAAAAACATCCGCTTTATGCAGCGCCCCTGAGTGAGCAAATTAAGCAGATAACACAAGATTACATGAAGCGATACCATGGTAACAGCAGAATAGTAAGCAGGGACCCAGAAAGATGATATTAATACAATGACCGTATTTTTGCTTGTCGTCAGGGTCTGGTAGAAACTGGAGGGGACTCAGGGGGACTCAGGGGCTCGAGGCTCGAAAATAAAAGTTCGAGGTTCCCCGCATCATCAGGGCTCACCAACGATCCCGTCAGCTCAGCTTGCCCTTCCATCCCACAGCCGTAGCAGGGAGTGTAGCGACCGGAACAATTTCCGGCCCACACCAGGAATTTATTAGGTATAAATAACCCCTTTCGAGAGGATCCATCCATCTCAATCAATCTTACCAGATGTTTGGTTCACTAGTCACTTTTCATACTAAGAGTCCTAGAGCCCCCCCTTTACTGCTTCGATCAACTCTGCTTTCAAAATGGCTTCCTCTTCTGCTCCCACAGAAACCGTCTACGTGGTGACTGGCGCGAATAGGGGCATCGGCCTCGGCCTCGTCAAAGCCCTGTTGTCGCGTCCCCTTACCACCGTCGTCGCCACCGTCCGCGACGACGCGACCGCCGCCGGTCTGCGGGACGACTTATCACAGTCCGCCACGGCCGAAAAGAGCAAAGCCCATGTCGTCGTGCTCGACCTGTCCACCGCCCCGACCACGGAACAGGTCTTACAAGCCCTCCCGCCCTCCACCGTCGTCGGCCGCATCGACGTCCTCATCAACAACGCCGGGCGCATGGTGCCCATGATCCCCATCGCGGACACGGCGGCCGCGGACCTGCGCGCCGCGTTCGAGACCAACGCCATCGCGCCGCTCGCGCTGTACCAAGCCCTGCAGCCGCGCATTCTGACGGCGACTTCTCCTCGTCCCGACCCGCCCAAAGTCATCATGGTCAGCTCGAGCGTGGGCTGCATCGCGGAGCAGGAGGCGCCCGGCGGCGCGTACGGGGCGAGCAAGGCGGCGCTCAACTGGATCACGCGGGCGCTGCACCTCGAGAACGAAAAGACGGGCCTCGTGGCTGTGGCGCTGCACCCGGGCTGGGTGCAGACGCGCGCCGGCGAGCACGCGGCCAAGGAGTGGGGGTACCAGGGCGAGCTGCCGGAGACGGTCGAGGGCTGTGTCCGGGGGATGCTGGAGGTTATTGATGGGGCCACGCGGGACAATGTGTCGGGGAAGTTCGTTACGTACAAGGGGAAAGAGATGCCTTGGTGAAGAAGTAGTATCGATTTTGGGGCCATGGATGCGAGTTTCGGTCACTGTTGATAGTTTGCCCCTGAATTTGAATTTCCAGTGACAATTAGCGGTATCTGGCTTTTGCCACACAGGAAAGAATACCTGTCAATTAATTGAATTCCTCTGCAAAGTTTCAATACATAAATACAATCGCCGGCTCTATCGTTGCAGTTCGTCCGAAGCTTGCTTTTCAGTCACTGTTCCCCTCATCTTTACCCCTGAAAGATTGCTAGATCACCGATCACCCAGATTGGCTTGCAAAAAGATGGAATGAGGGGCAACATTTTGACACGACCACCGAAGTGGTCATTCTGCCATGTCGATTACCCCTAAGAAATATTTAATTATCGCTCGCGTCTTGAAGTTATCCACATCACGATGTAAACAATCTCACTGCTTACTATTTCCCTCAACTCAAGAGCGAAAAGTGGTCCTTTAGTCGGAGCCAACCGCGTAGACCCACGCTTTTCAGGGTTGACGTCGTTGGTGGGGTGTTTGTCTTCAGAGAGTTGGAAGCAGCCGGCCCTTCCCAGAACCTTCACGCGCATCTCTCCTGACGTCGTCTCATATCCATCAACGAATAAAGACCATCATAGGACATCTATCTTGCTCATAATCTCAAAACTTAAAACCCCATTATCGAAGCATCCTGGAGACTCGGCCTTGCACCAAAACACCACTCTCACAGGAACTCTCTTGACCCCTCACCCCACTACAGACAGACAGCAGCACAACAAGGAAAATGAGTGAAACCACCAAACTGCTCGACTTCCTCCAACAGAGGGTCCCTTCGGACTCCTCCCACAAGGAGCTGTGCACCTCGGTCCTGCCCGCCCTCGTCGACGCCGTCGCCGACATCTCGCGCGTCCTGCGGGCCTCGTCGGCCGTGTCGCAGGTCGGCACCGCCAACGCCTTTGGGGATGACCAGCTCAACGTCGACGTCTCGAGCGAGGAGGCCGTCCGGAAGGCCCTCGACGGCTGCGCCGCCGTCGTCACCGCCAGCAGCGAGGAGGACCCCGTCGAGAAGCCCACGGGCTGCCGGCCCGAGTGGCCCCCCGCCCACGCCGACGACGATTCCAAGGGAGAGCTCTACACGGTCGCCTTCGACCCTCTCGACGGCAGCTCCATCATCGCCCCCAACTGGTCCGTCGGCACCATCCTCGGCGTCTGGCGCGGCGCCTCGGCCCTGCACCAGAGCCCCAAGGAGCGGCAGGTCGCCGCCGTCCTGGGCGTCTACGGCCCGCGCACGACCGCCGTGGTCGCGCTGCGCATCCCCGGCTCGTCGCCGCTGTGCTTCGAGGTCGCGGTCGGTGAGGAGGGCGCCTCCGACTCCGTGGTGATCAGAACCGACGTCAAGTTCGCCGCCGCGCCCTTCAAGACGCGCTACTTCGCGCCCGCCAACCTGCGGGCCGCGGCCGAGGACGAGCGCTACATGGCGCTGGTGACGCACTACATCCAGAACAAGTACACGCTTCGTTACAGCGGCGGGCTCGTGCCCGACGTCATCCACGCCCTCGTCAAGGGCCACGGCGTCTACGTCTCGCCCGTCACGGCCGCCAGCAAGGCCAAGCTGCGCCGGCTGTACGAGCTGTTCCCGCTCGCTCTGATTGTCGAGTGCGCGGGCGGCAAGGCGATTGACCCCGCGACGGGCGCGGATATCTTGGAGCACCCGGCCAAGGACACGGATGAGCGGGCGGGGCTTGTGTGTGGCACGGCGGAAGAGGTGGATTTTGTGAAGAAGTCGTTACTGGGCTAAACTAATATCATATTCAAATGAGAGTAAAATGAATGATAAGCTCGTCTTTAATATCTGTTCGAATAATAATAGTCTAGGTGGTGAGCAGAAGTGAAGGACAAAGGGACAAGTTCCCATGCTAATGGTGTATGGCTTATGTCTTGCACAAAACGAGATTATATGAGCCAGCCTGTTCTTCCTCCCTCAAACCTCCCCCAGCCAACCTGACACACACCCAACCATACGACCCCACGCCCTCAGTGCAGCGGCGCCAGAGACACCGTATCCAGCCGCACATTGCACAGCGCCGGCCCCAGGATGTACTCGAACTTGACCCGCACCGAGTCAGTCGCGGGCGTGTAGTCGACCTGGTTCGAAGTCCAGGTCCCGACGCTGGCGGCGCCGTGGTCCGCCGCGTCGACGGTCCCGACGGGCTGGTCGTTGACCATGACGCCGACGAACCCGCAGCGCAGGTCGCTGAACCGCAGCCAGAACGTGAGGCGGTGGGGCACGTGGCGCGCCACGGCGACGGTCGGCGAGGTCAGGCGCGCGTTGACCCCCAGCTCGGGCCGCGTCGCGGGGACCGCGCGCAGGGTCACCTCGAAGGCGTGCGTGCCCGTGTGCGCGTCCGCGGCGCTGCTGATCACGGCGTACGACGCCGACGACGGGTCGGGCACTTGCGGCGTCCAGGGGGCGAGGCCGCACTCGAAGTCGCTGTTGGGCAGCACGTTGCCCGACGTCGGGTTTGGGGCTGGGCAGGGGGTTGAGGTTGGTGTTGGCGTTGCGCTGACGCAGGTTGGCCCGCAGGCGCACGCCGAGAGGTATCGTGCCGGGGTGGTTCCGCAGGCCGATACCGCGCGCGTGGGGTAGTTGGTGGCGGTGGTACCTGACGCGGTGATAGTTTGGCAGTAGGCCGAGGCCGTCGACAGCGCTGCGGAGCTTGCGCAGGGGAACAAGGCGCGGTAGCAGCTGTTATGGGAAAGGAGGTGCAGGTGTCAGTGAGAACGTTCATACACATATTTGAGGAAATAGGAGCGACATGGGTTACTATACTCACTTGTCTGCGTTACAGGCTGCTTCTGCTACTCCCAATGCGCCAAGGGAACAGGCGAAGACCAGTCCCCGGCGGCATGCTTTGCTAAGACCGAGAGTTAACTTCATCTTGAGCAAGTGTATAGACAATGAAAGGGGTTCAGCAATATACTATAAGTGGCACGTCGGTGCCTATCCATGCGGACTCCATATCGAGTGGGAGTTTATATACTTGCACTTTGATACAGGCTGAGCTCAGGTCACGTTTGCCAAGAGCGTTTCCATTGTTGAGCCGGCTCAGCTACGCCTAATCAGCCCAGGGAAGCCATAATTCTAGAAAAATGGAGTCGTGATTGGTCCATGGTCCTTCTATTAGCCATTATAGACACGGAAGCTATACCGAAGGTTTGTTGTTACAGAATTGTGGTCGTGCTAAGCATCCGCTGTTGTTGTGTTTGCACAGCAGCTGAAGGACTAGCTTGGCGAACACGAGAACGTGGCTGATAGTCACATTGCATGTATCACAATCATCCTTTCCTACAACAAAATTCCCGTAGCTGTGGCCGTCCCAATCTTGTTAACAGAAGCCACTCAAGTTGTGCAGAGACTTGGGCGGCATAGCTAATGGCCCGAGTGAAAACGTCGCTGACATGTCAGAATTAAGGCGCATGGCAAAATAACCAGCCGTAGCTGAAGAACTATTGACGGCATGCATCACGTTATTGATTGCAGAGGCTTGGGTAACAGGCTTCTACTATCGTGCTTAGATGCAGATAAGTGAGTAACCGAGATGGCTGAATGGCCTCTATTGAATGAAATGAATGCCCTTGAACTCCGTCTTCTACCGAAACGCCAGGAAGTCTAGAAACATCCATATGCTAGTCCTATCTCTAGCCAAAAGTAAATGAAAGCCACATAAACACACACATCACCGGGGGAAAGGAACCCTAGCCCTTATGATGCCAGCGCCCCCGTCTGTCTCGCCACATCGAGCATCTGGTCGACCAAGGGGTTGACGTCGGTGGACTTGAGGGGCACGCGGTGGCCGCCGGGCCACTCGAGCACGCGGGCCGTCTCGGCGCTGCAGTACTTGTCGAGCAGTTCGCGGTGCATCGGCAGGCCCGGGTCGAGGGTGCCGTGGACATGGATGGTGGGCAGGCGCAGGACGTGGTCCTCGTTGACCATGTCCATGAGGTCGGGCGGGCCCTTGAGCGCGATCTCGGCGCAGTCGCCCAGCATGGACGAGTGGAAGACGTCCGGGTCCAGCGAGACGATGGGGCCGCGCCCGGCCATCAGCACGGCGAACTTGAAGTCGGTCGGGTTCCCGTTCGAAGACGCACCAGCACCAGCACCCGCTTGGGATGGCTTGCCCAGCTTGTCGTTGCGGATCTGTTGGCGGTACAGCAGGCTCGCGGCCATCTTGGCGCCCTGGCTGAAGCCCAAAATGCCGACCCAGGGCCCCGAGGCGACCTCGTCGTCGTCGTCCATGGCGTGGCGGATGGCGGCGTCGAGGGCGGCGCGGGCGGCGGGCTCCTCAACCTCGGGGTGCTCGGGCAGCCAGCGGAGCCAGCGCTTGAAGGGGCCGTAGTCAGCGTAGACCGAGACCACGTCCGGGCCCGGCTTGGACGAGTAGGGCGCCTCGGCGTAGACGAGCCGGAAGTACGGCTCCAGCTTCAGCGACAGCTGCCGGCACTGCGCCCGGAAGATGACGGCGTTGGTGCCGCCGCCGTGCAGGCAGAGGATGCGCGGCAGGTGGTGCGTCTGGGCGAGGTACTCGGGCGTCTCCATCATGGCGTGTGTGTAGGTATTATCTTTCCTTTTTTATTTATAGAAGAAGTGATAGTGGTACCCGCAAGCCAGATAACTCTCTTTCTCTCTCTCTTTATTCCTCCTCCGTGTGTATAACGAAGTGAGCAAGGGCTTAGTAGGAAAAAGCAAAGTGGATTTTAAGGTGCAAAATCAACAAAGAAATCAATCACCAAGGTCCCGAAGCCTCGTCCAAGGCAAGCCGAACAGCAATTCAATGGACTTTGCACTTTGCGGGTAGTTGGCAAAGTGAGGGAACGCGAGTCAGTAACAATTCACAAGCGGGCAATGACATGGGACTGTCATCAACCCTGCCGGACTTCACCACTTGGGCACGTGTTCGGGGGGTTTCGGTGGCTTTCCACTTTGAGCCAGGAGGAGGAGCTGGGAAGGATTGCCCGTTACCCCCATGCCCATGCAACAATCTGCAAGATGTGAGCAGATAAGTAAGTAGCCAGGTCTCAGAGGAGTTATTATGACAGCGAGATGATGTGAGATGGCCACCTTGCCGGCGGGCTATCTCAATAGACTCCGACAACTCCGTTCTTAGCGGCACGCATTTTCGGAGTATTTAATACTCCTAGTAACGCCAGTCCGAGTATACAATAGCCATAGTATAATTTCGAGGAAGTTCTTTGTCTTATTTCACCAAAAAAATTCACAGTTAATCCATACACCTTCTTTCACTAAGTAGAAGACCGTCGGCCCGGGCCGTAACACATGTTGGAGGGTTTGGTGGATAGCAGAATGGTAGCGTTGGGATTTCAGGGCTAGACGGCTAAGTATGCAAGTATGTAAACTCACTCAGGTCCATTAGCGCTACTGATTCTAGCGGCCTAGACGGCCTGAACCCAACTCAAGGTATATTTGTAAAGCTATCCCTCTGCTGGTTTGATCTTGATTATGGCCACCTTAAGGGATGGCAGGAGGTCTCCCGTCTCGCGTCACAAATACAATAATTTAGGGAGAGAAGCAGCTGTATCATCTACTTTCCCGTAGCCGGTCAATGTCCGCATGCCGCTCGGAGGTCTTGGAAGCATCCTCCTCCTTCCACTACCCTTCTAACCTACATGGAATGTGGTACAGAGACACATACGGATTTGGCGTACATGTACCTGCCTACTTATCAGTTGCTTCACGTTACAGATTAGATCATTGAGCTCCAATTGATGACATGAACAGCAGATGTTGCAGCCTAGAATGGGCCCCAGACGCGTGCGTATTTCAAAATTGATAACTTTACAGAGACCACCAATTTCCCTCCACCTCTGGCACCGAGCCCCGAGCGCTCAACAAGCATATGTTTATCATCATAGAGTCATAGAGTGCCTCTCATGTTTTGCGCCATTTGCGGGTGTCCAGTCAGGCAACGGCCTCAATTACCGCCGGAGGGCGGGGTAGCAGAAGAGGAGGCAGATCATGAACAACTGGAATGGCTCGGGCAAGCCGTGATGCTCAGCGACCCCGCCGAGGAGTTCGAGACGATGGAGCAACACTACCAAGCCGGCAAGAAACCCGACGTCCCCGAGCTGGAATTTGCGCGCGACGACGAGGAGATTCAGAGGGACAAAGTTACCGTGGTTACTTGGGACGAATGCATTCTGGAAAAGGACGACACTCGCGTTCGGCCCAACTGGGGCATTGGCTTCGACGAGAACGGAGCGATCCATTCAGAGTCCACGCCATACGGCATCGTGGTGCATGCGGCCTGTCTCGACATGGCCGAGGTGGTGATGCGGAACTCCAGGCGCCACCTCCACGCCCGATCGGTGCGCACGCTTTGGAAAGTGTTGCGTGCAAGGTTCGATGCTTGTGATCACGAGCTGATGGGCAGATCATGGCCGACCCGGTACGCGGCCGTTTGGTCCAAGAATGTTTACCTGATGTTCTTGAACCCCTTGCCGAGCCGGGGTAACGGGTGGCACGAAGGGTTCCGGGAAAGCGATATGGATTGGAACAGACAGAACTGGCGCCAACGATTTCAGAAAAGAGACAGCGATTGGGTAAGCCAACATGGAAATTAATAAAACCGCCTTGTACCTCTTCCGCTTTAGGTTATCAATTTGGGCTAGGGCGCTGACAGTTTGGTTTTCAGTTGCTTGAAGATCCGACAACAACCCCGGCTTTGACCGATATGTTGCTTTCGAACGCGAAGACGGAGGAGTTCGAACCCATTAGCCCTGCGACGGTGACATTTCGCAAACGGTTCTTCAGCCTCCCAGCGGAGCTCCGAGAGGACATTATCTTACGCTTGGGCTCCTGCGACGACTTACACCTGCCATGCACGCGACTACTACCACCAGAAGTTTGGTGCGACATGCTGCTCGGGAAGAAGGTCCTCCCGTTCCTCTACGACATTGACAAAACTGCCGTGATGCGATGCGTGGAGGAGAGAAAGGGGAAAGGAGAGGCAGACGTGGATTGGGAATCGCTAGTGAGGAGCTTGAGTCGGGGCGCGTGGGAATCAGAAAGCTTCCTGAACTGGAAAGCGAACGATGGGGGCTGCTATTACTACCGTGACTTGGTGGCGCCCACGGGCTTGCGCAACCGCCGGAGAATCTGGCAGCTGGTGGAGGAAATGTTTGTCGGCGACCTGTTGCCGTCGAGCGCCAGTGATATGAGCGTACCGCGATATTGGGACGAGTATGGTGAACGGGTGTACCCCGTCGTCCGGATATCCGAGCAAGACTGATGGTGGTAGATTTCTGGCAAAAAAGTAGGCATAACTGAAGCCGTATGGGTCATAAGTGGTTGATGTCTCCCGTCCGAGGGCCGGAACGAGCCGTAACAGATACCAAATAGTATTACTCACGACGTAAGAAACTCGGAGGTTCAGTCGGTGCAGCGGAAATCTCTGTTGCGGACAACATCCGATAATCATGTGTTCTTGTATTTGGTCCTTCGCAAACGATCGTCGCACCGGGAGCTGTTTTGGTGTACCTTGAGGGAAGCTTGCTTGTTCTGATAGTGCAGAAGAGTACTTAACCTAACCTAGGTTGATACTCAATCGTAGTTGGAGTCGACTTGGACTTGGAGAGCTGTGGTGGGACTGACCCGACTGAAATTAAGCTCCAGGGGTGCACTACAGAAGCTAACAAGACTTGTACAATACATGCGATGGAAATGGAAACGAAGACTGTGATCTTGAACTACGGCTCGCAGCTGAAGCTCCCGTGCCGTGTCTCATCCATAGAAGCCATCCAGATGATGGTACCGAAGTGATCTTGAATCTGTACCACGGAGGAGCAACCCCATCAATCCAAGACCTGTCTGCACTGCAAGCAACCGAGAATTCGGAGTATTAAGCTTGTCTCCAACACCTTTCATGCGGTGCGACCGCCCTATGAGAGTTGTTACATATGTTATCAGAGGAATTGGAGATGCCTTGCCTCCTCTCCCGACCTCCGACTTCAGCTCCTCAGCTTGCCAGCCACCTGCGCCCGCCATTTGATAATTGTTCATCGCGGCACTGGAAGTCCGCGCTGCCCCGCCCGAGAATGTTTCACGTTGGCAGTGGACGGCCGACTAGCGAACCCGACTTCGCATCGAGCGCTAATGTTGACGTTATTCTTTTGCCCGCCGTTGCGACAGGCCTGGAGCTAACCCCCCCTCTAGCCCCTCCAACCCTCCAACCATCCAACCATCCAACACTCCAAGGGAGAAAACAGTCGCCCAGACCGTTGGCTGAACAGTTGACTGCAGACGATTACCACCTCACCTGAGCTGAGACCCTGTCACTCCTAATTGCTTGCCTTAGATCTTGACCTTAGGTAGCACAGTAGTCAGTCTTTAAGGCCTATCTAATTCCCCTAGCCTCTTTCGTCCTTGAGAGGTTCGTTATCGCGATAGTGAAGCGGGTATCGTATAAATCTTTTACCATGGCCAGTCGCTGTCGTGATAGTCATATCATCGGAGGTCTGGAAAGACTTACCGAGACACACGAATAGATGCATACATACACACACACCTCTTTATTCGCGCATCCATGCCGGACATGAACGCCGCCGCTACTTAAGCCAAAGGACCCCTACTTCTCGAAAATCTGTTCAGCCCTGCTGGACTGGACGAGACCCCCCCTACCTGCCGCCTTTTTCGCCCCAGTGATACGCTCTTATCGAGCTTTTCTGGAGCACCATCTCCACGTTTTCCTCCTCCACCGGCGCTTTGGACCTGGAATCCGGGGGCTACGGCATTAGGTGAAACTACTTGGGCCCCTTCAGGAGTTCAAGGACCCTTAAGACATTGAGGATTTCTTTTTTCTTCCTTCTTTTTAAGTTAGGCTTAAGGGTATATTGTTCTTGCTCTATTCTCCTCGGAAAGGTTATCCTAAAGTCCTTCGTGGGATATTTCGTCCCGTTTTTTAAGCAATGGCGTCTCCAATCGCCTCTGACTCGAAAGTCGAGGCGCAACGCGACGGCGCCGATGCCGCCACCTCTGTCGTCCCGCCCGCCTATGAGGAGACTCCGAGCTACAGCACCGCCGACGAGAAGAGGCTCGTCGCGAAGCTGGACCGGCGCATTGTGCCCCTGGTCATGCTGTCGTATACGTTGAGCTTCTTAGACAGGTAAGAGAAAAGAAAATGGAAATTTCGCCACGCGCGCACAAGTCGCCGCCTAGTATCCACTACCACTGACACCTCGCTCAGGGTCAACATTGGCAACGCCCGCCTCTACGGGCTGGAGGAGGATATTGGCCTCAAGGGCAACCAGTACCAGATCGCCGTCTCCATCCTCTTCGTCACGTACCTGCTCTTCGAGGTGCCGAGCAACCTGGTGCTCAAGCCCTTCTCGCCCTCGCGCTGGCTCGCCTTCATCATCACCGCCTGGGGCATCGTGGCCACGCTGACGGGGCTCGCCAACAGCTTCGGCTCGCTGATCGCGTGCCGCCTGATCCTCGGCGCCCTCGAGGCCGGCCTGTTCCCCGGCCTCAACGTCTACCTGACCTTCTTCTACACCAAGCACGAGCTGGCCCTGCGCGTGGGCTACCTGTTCGTCTCGGCCGCCATCGCGGGCGCCTTCGGCGGCCTCCTCGCCTACGGCATCGGCCACATGCAGGGCGTCGCCGGCCTCGGCGGCTGGCGCTGGATCATGATCATCGAGGGCATCCCCAGCGTGCTGCTCGGTGTCGTCGTCCTATGGTTCCTGCCCAACGACGCCGCGAGCGCCTCCTTTCTCACCGACGACGAGAAGAAGCTCATGGCCGCCCGCCTCACGCGCGGCTACGGCAACACGGCGTCGGCCCAGCAGTACAGCACCAAGGACATGGTCGCTGCCTTTAAGGACTGGAAGGTCTGGTTATTCTGCCTTGCCCAGTTTGGCGTGGATACGATGTTATACGGTAAGTACCGAGGAAAACACTCCGATCACCCCAATCTATGCGGGAGGATAAAGTCAAATTGGAAAGAGAATGAAGAAATCGTGCAAGTAGTAATGAGTGTCCCCTTATAGGCTTCTCGACATTCTTGCCCACCATCGTCAAGGGTCTCGGGACCTGGTCGACAGCCGAGGTGCAATTGCTCACTGTCCCCTGCTACGCCCTTGGCGCCGTCGCCTACATGGCGGTTGCGTGGTACTCGGACCGCGTGCAGCGACGCGCCATCTTCATCGTCATCTTCGGCTGCATCAGCGTGATTGGTTACGGTATTTTGGTGTCCAACTCGACATCGGGGGTGCACTACTTTGGGTATGTGACGACTATCGTTCTCCCCTTCTCCTCGGAGCCCGCAACGGGAAGAAGTTTTGTTTTTCAAGTAGGTTGCTAACGTTGTATCCAGTTGTTTCGTGGTCGCCATGGGTCTCTATGTCGTCGTGGGCTTGCCCCTAGCCTGGGTAAGTAGTGTCCGGTGCTGCATATGCATGCGCTCTGATGTGATTGCTCGTACAACGCTAATGAGAGGAATTGGTTGATTAGCTACCCAACAACTTGCCCCGCTACGGCAAACGCACGACGGCGTGTGGGTTGAACCTCACGGTGGGCAACATGTCCGGCATCATGGCGCCCTTCATCTAGTATGTACCCCCGTATTGTTCCTCGGTGCATCTTCATCGAGAACTAGTTCTGCTTGCCGGGTTTTTTCTTCCTCTTTTCAGACTTTCTCTCCTTGCGTCACTCAACAAAGATCCAACGTTTGCTGTCTGGTATTCTTCGGCTAACGCTTCTCCCTTCGCGTAGCCTCACCGCCGAAGGTCCACGGTATGTACGCGGCAACGCCGTGTCGCTCAGCATGGTGGGCATGGCCGTCTGCATCTACGCCTTCCTCTGGTTCTGGCTCCGGCGCCAGAACAAGCGGCGCGAGGCCGGCCTGATCGCGCCCGAGCACGAAAACCTCCCGGAGGAGGAGCTGGCGGAGCTCGGGGACGAGAGCCCGCACTACCGTTACACCTACTAAGATGGGCGTGGTGTGGTGTCAGGTGGATAGAATTAGAAGTTATTAGATAGATATATGGGTTGGTTCCGTGGGTTCTGGAAAAAGAGGACTGGCGATAGAAAAAACTTTAATGTGTGGGTGTTGTTAGAAATTACTACTACGTATGTATGCAGAGAGTCGTTCCATGGTAATGGGATTCTGCCACTGCTTACAATTACTGGGCAACCAGCAGGCCAAGTCGCCAATTTGTTCTCAGCATAATGGAATAGGTCGCGTTATCACATTACTCGAGTAAAAAATTCGAGGTATTGGCTATCATAAGACGATAGGTAATAAAGAAACAAGCAGCATGGGTCCCCCCCTTTTCACCGCTTGTGACTCACTGCCGCTGCTGCTGGACATCTGCAAGTGTGTGATCCTTGGCCTTTCTCTGTCTCTCCCCCCTCTGCCCCTTGCGTGCAACCGTTGACGCTAATAGCGGCGTTGGGCCCGGCAACGGTCAAAAATTGATTAGCCAAGGTTTGCGACAGAGCTGGCACCGGCTGGGGATCCCGGATCCGAACGGGGATGCCTGCTTAAACTGGATGGATCCCCCATCCATGGACATGGGTTGTCGTGTGTCTGAAGTTGGCCCTGGCAGGTCTTGGTAATCGTTGGAATACCACCTTGCATTACTGGCATCGTTAATTGTCAAATAGTAGTAGCAAAGAGAAAATAAGAAGAGAGGGGAAGAAGCCAAGACGGCTTGTCTTGGCGGATTCATTTGTTGGTAACGGGTTGTTGTGCTGGCTGGGATGGAATTCCTCTGATCTGCACGGCCGAGGGAACCAACGACAGACAGGGCCACATACACAGAATTACATACCCCAGTTCTGCCCAATGCTATGACCTGACCTGCCTGCACATCAGGGGCACGGTCGGTAGTCGCTACAGGCAGTCGGAGGGTCCTTCTCACAGTACATACTGTACATACAAGTTGTTCAGCAGCAAGCAATTGATGGGAGCACAGAGATTAGGGGATTTCGCGAACCCCAATCCCCAATCCCCAATTATACCTTTCCTACTTGCAATCCACCCCCATTGCACCGTCAGGAAAGTACCGAAACGAATGACAGTGGGCAGGTAGGGAATCCTTTGGAGATGACGGCCTTTGCTAATAAGAAGATTGATACGGATCGCTTAGCGCGGCACATACGTGCGAACCCGGAACGGTGGGGGTTTTTTTTTTTGTGTTCAAGGTTCGGTTACTCAATAGACGAGGAATTTGCCATGTAGGGAAATAGGGACCACAGGGAACACTCTACTCGTCCGTCAACAGAAGATTCGAGGATTTGATTGATTAGATTGGCGCTGCCTGGCTGCGCCGTTTTCCCCAGTTGGAGTCGGAGGGGGCTTCTAAACGGTCGGAGCGCCCCGCCGCCCTCCTGTCTCGTACGAATGACCTATCACATTGTTAATTGAGTGTTGATTAGCAAGTGCCAGAGTGCTCCGTATCCGCAGGTGTCTATCCATACCGATAGAGGACTCAAAATAAACCATCCATTCAACAAAATTATCGTACGTGAGTAGGAAGGTGATGGATATCGATCTGCGCAGTGTATACTCCTTCAGGTGCAAGCTGCCGATGTCAGACAAAATACGGGCCGCAGCAAAACAGTCAGTCAGTGTCCAGTGACCAGGGGGAAAAGATAGCCAGCGCTACTTGAATTATTACAGCGGCGCAAGGCGGTCGTATTGACAAATACATCCCAAGGATAGTGATCCCTTGCCTTGGGATTTTGCTGGATTAGGCCTATGATGGATACACCCTTTTTTTCCCCCTTCCCTTTTTCGTTCTTCTGCGGCCTGCCTTACCCAGCCGGTCCTGGGCCGGTCGTCGTCCGACCAATAGGTTAGGATCCCTCCCTATCCGCGTGTGCATGGTTATGGGATCCGCCGCGCAGCATCCTCTTTTCTTTCTGCAGTCTCCAAAAAATGGGCGGACTTGGGAGTGATTTTTTTACTACATCATCGAGCATGGGGGGTAAGGTAACGACTCGGCTTGGACGAGGGTAGTGAGGGAAGGGAAAACCCGGCAAAAATGCCTGCACGCTTCATTTTCACTTTTGGTTTCACTTCGGTGATCCTCATTACTCCTGGCATCTCCTCTGGGCGCTGCAGTCGTGTCCATCTGTCCCGTGTTTAAACCAACGATGCCATTCGGTTGCTTATTTCCTCATATATATTCTTCGTGTGAATTGCCGCTAGACATTGCTCTTCTACTTACATATTAACTTCGCGATTACCTCATGATTTCGTCATTAGGACGAAAAAAAGAAGACTACGACAACAACCGCCACGACAGTACTCGACAATTGAACCGTTGATTTTACTCGCACCCCACCAAGGCGCCATTTCCATATCGAACAACCCGGGTAAAATCAAAACCTTCTTTTTCATCTTCTTCGCCCAGCATGCCGCCCATCAACTTCGCCCTGGACATTGAGGAGTTTGAGGGCAGGAGCATGACGCCGTGGTTCAGCTACCGGGTCAGCATGCCGCTGCGGCCGATGCCGGGCCTGGCGGACCCGGCGCGCACCCACAAGACGCCGCGGTTACTGCTGCGGCCGTTTACGCTCGAGGACCTCGAGGCCTTCCACGACCTGCGGTCCCGGCCCGAGACCCAGCACCACTCGATGACGCGGGGCCGGGCCTCGCGCGACCTCGACGAGTCGCGGCGGCAACTGGAGGAGCTGCTCGAGGACGACGGCCAGCGCCACTGGTACGTGGGCGCGTTCCTGCAGTCGACGGGCGAGCTGATCGGCGAGGCGGGCCTGCCGGACTGCGTGACGCTGGCGCGCTCGGGCTGGCCCGAGGCCGAGGTGCTGCTGAAGCCCGAGTACTGGCGGCAGGGGTACGGCACCGAGGCGATGCACGGCTGGCTCGCGTCGTGGTGGGGGCTGCCGCGCGAGATCCGGCGGCACCAGCTCTTCCCCATCGCGACGGGCTGGCAGGAGCCCGGGGCCGAGCTCAGCGACGGCGTGGCCCTCGGCTGGGAGGAGACCAACACGGCCGCCGCCGCCTTCTTCTCCAAAGTCATGAGCCGCGACGACGAGATCTTCGCCGAGGGCTTCTTCGAGGAGTTTGACCAGCGCGACGGCCGCGAACCGCAGCTCCAGCGCTGGCGCGGCTTCATTACGAATAACCCGCACAGCTTGGAGGAGTACAGGGTGGCGTCGGCGGACACGTCGGAACCGGAAGATTCAGAATGAAGGAGAGCGAGCGAGGAAAGTCAAGAGAGATAAGAAGAATCTCGCCAGGGCGGGTGCGCAAGGCAGAGAAACATGAAATACAGCTTGCAGGAAATGGTAGGGAGAGCTTCGGATATGCCGGGGTAGGAGAGAGCTGGTATAATAATGTGTAATGGGAAGAAAATGGTCAAAGATACCGTAGAAGGCCCTGCTCCTAGCAGCTGTCCTCTTCCGATGCGACCTATCCCATCCCCCTTGCCTTGCGAGCCCGCTTGGATGGCAGCGGCACTTGATGCCGACAGCAGAAGTGGCGGCGTGGACAGAAACTACAGCAATAGCTCACGTCTTCTGCATCCTGCCAATCGAAGAACCAACATCATCATACCAATTTAGCGTCAGTCAACATTTACAGTGGAATACATGAACGGTACTATCATCCATCGTTCAAACCGTCGACGTGAAATCATGAACAGCATTCGCTCAAGAGAAAGCACACCCTCGGGCATCAACTACCGACAGTCTCCTCCATTCCATGTTTCCAGTGAGGAGAATGGGTCATATCTAGGAAGACCACATCATCAGCATGGTATCGACTTGTTGAGTAACCACGCGTTCGCAATCCTTGGGTTACTCCATATTCCCCCATGCGCCAATGCGACAGTGGACTACCTACACGCATTGATGCAGCACGTTCTCCAAGTGGGAAATAAGCATCCCGGCCAGCCCTCCCCCACCCACCGCGGGGACCGGCACCGGACAGCCTTACGACCCCACGGGGGCAAGGGGGACATTCCTCCCTAGGTGGGCGGCATCTAATCTGACCCCCCCTCTCTCCCCCACAATCCGGTCCATGGGCGACCGACTACATACCTATAATATATTGCATAAGAAGCCTGGTGGAACAACATAGCCTGGTGGAGTCGTCGGCCACTAGATTACTTAGTAGGCACGCTTAGACTAGGTATCATACTAGCCAGCATATATCCACATCATCTTCCAAGTTTTGGTAGCCATGACCGACAAGATTGCTGAACTAGAAGCGCGCGTGGTAGCCGCGGAGCGTCTGGCCCAGAGGGTGAGTGATTCCTTCTCCAACTAGCGTTTGGTACCATGGCCGTCACGCGGGTAGGGCCGAAAGCTGCCACCAACATCGACATGTTCTTCTTACGGGAATCATTCTGACCCTTTCCCCAGGCCTACGACCGGGGCGCCGTCGAGAACGTCTTCAGCCGGTACATGCACCTGCACAACGTCTTCCAGGACGAGCAGATCAAGCCGCTCTGGGTGGGGCGCGGCACGCCCGGGATCCGGGCCCAGTACACCAACGTCGGCGTCTACACCGACTACGACTCGGTCATGGCGTATCACACGGGGCGCCCCGCGCCCGCGGGCAAGCTGATCCTGCACCAGACCACGACGCCGGCCGTCGAGGTCGCTGGGGACGGCGAGACGGCCAAGGGGTTCTGGCTCATGGCCGGGCTCGAGTCCGGGCTGGCGGAGCCGAGGAACGTGGGCGCGATGCCGGAGAACTTGTACGAGCCCGTCGAGAAGAATGTGCAGGGGAAGCGAGTGTAAGTCCATGGTCATATTCTTTCTGTTTTCTTTTAATTCACGTAACGAATCTACTACTTGTTGATCTTATCGATGCTAAATTCCAAGGGGTATCTAGCTGGGCTCACTGGGTATGGTGCCAATACGCCGTCGACTTCCTCAAGCAGGACGGCGAGTGGAAGATGTGGCACTTCCGCTGTCTCGAGGTATCCCGTGCCCCTTTCAGCGAGAACTGGATCACCTTTGCCGACAAAAACCAAATCGCGTTCGAAAAGGTAAGTTCAGGTCCGAATGCAAAACTTTGGACCCCCCTTGAGGTTACAACAGCTGGCTGACATTTGGTGGTAAAATCACAGGATCTTGCATACTTTGGCGACGACGGGAAAGCCGTGTTCATGCCCACGCCAGACGAGCCGGCCACAAAGGTTAGTGATGTTGTTTATTTTGAAGTGTTGGTCACACAGCATATGTAAGGGTGTTTGTCGCAGGGCTAATGAAGAATCGCGACAATTAGAAAGCCGATATCTATGGCCCGAACCGTGTACGCAAACTTGACGTGCCCCTTCCCGTTCCTTATAGGACTTTTAGCGAGACTGAAGAATACTGAGCAAGGGGAGGGAGACTCGACATGATCCCGGAGACGATTGAAAGTCGCCATGATCAAAGGTGGTTATATAGAATGACATCTTGCGTTTTCAATTGACGTATTGTTAATCAACATACGACGCATCTTGGAAGTGGTATCATGCAGAACCCAAATCAATTCACCTGTTGTGTTGGCGAAGACAAAGTCCTTTACACTGGCGTGTGTGTCCGTTTTGGCAGATCTTGTTATCTCCAGTTACTTAAGTATTCTGGGGTCCCCGGAAAGTGCTCCGCAATAGCACTAACATAAAATAAAAAAAGGCCCCTGGCTTTGACGGACGTCATGGCTGAGCCGAGGCCCAAGATTCCCGCCCAGCATTTCAACTAACAAACATTGCGCATCACACGCACTAAAACAATCAGCCACATTTCACGAGAACTTCGTATTTACCTATTTGGGTAAACCGCCGGCGCTCATGGTATCGCAAATATAACTTTGTTTCATTTAGGTGTTAACCTAACGCGTCCATCCACCATGGTGGCCGATGCCAGCAATAGAACATCACCGCTGATCACGCTCTTGGCCGGCGGCACCGCAGGGGGGATTGAAGCTTTCTGTACATATCCCTTCGAGTTCGCCAAGACCCGCGTGCAATTGTACGGCCATGGCGGCGTTAGGAACCCGTTTCGCGTCGTGGGCAACGTGATCAAGCAGGAAGGGTTGCCGGCGCTCTACAAAGGCTGCTCGACTATGATAGTGGTACGTATTACATAACCTACATGCAAACCCAGCTGGAGCTTCCGAATTTTTATCACTAAATGCATATGCTGATTGACACACGTAACAGGGCTCAATAGGCAAAGACGCCGTCCGCTTCGTCGCCTTTGACAGCATCCGCAAGGTGTTCGAGGACCCAGAGACGCACACCCTGGGCCCGGCGCAGTCCATCGCCGCCGGCATGGTGACGGGCGTGGTGGCCTCGACCGTCATCGTCACGCCCACGGAGCGCCTCAAGACGGCCCTCATCGACGACGCCAAGACGGCGCGCCGCTTCCGGTCGCCCTGGCACTGCGTGACGTCCCTCACCCAGGAACAGGGGGTCCGCCGCGCCCTCTACGCCGGCTACGTCACCACGACCCTCAAGCAGATCGGTACCACGGGGTTCCGGCTGGGGTCCTACAGCATCCTCAAGGACTGGGAGCGTAGGTCGCCTTGGTTCATGGATACGAAGGGTGGGCACCACATCGACATCGACGGCCCCATCATGAGTTTCGCCAACGGCGCCCTCGCGGGCACCATCACCACCCTCGCCACGCAGCCATTCGACACGGTCAAGACTAAAGTGCAGCAGGCCCGCAACGTGGGCGGCACCCTCGACGCGGCGCGCGCCATCATCGCCGAGGACGGCGTGTTCAGGGGGTTCTGGCGCGGCACGGTGATGCGGCTGGGAAGGACCGTCATGGCGGGCGGCATCCTGTTCACGGCGAACGAGCAGGCGGTCAAGGTGCTGAGGTTGATGTTGGGACAATAACAATTAGACTAACTCCGCATTGGGTTTACACAGCATTAGACAGCGAACCATGAATAGACAATGTCCAATGAATCTGCCTAGCAAGGCCTCGAATTTGGCCTCATTCTCCAACGTAACGTGGGGGAACTACCGGCATCTCAAGATGCAAGGCTCAACCTGGCACACTGCAAGACGAAGTCAATAGCCCTCCCCCTAAACCTTCTTCCCCTCAGGAACCTTCCATTACGAGTCATCTAAATACAACCACGAGTGCGAATCTCGAGGGGCGCTTCGCCTCCGAAGCCAAGTGTCGTGGTGAAGAGTGTTGCCAAACCACTCTGCATCTATTTGGGGGCGGGAAGCGACACGGCGCGATCAATAGGAGACGCATGGAAGGGGGCAAAAGCTGACTTATAAAAGGGACCTTTCCGATTCGAAATAAATCCAATCTGTCTGCTATATTGGATGAAGAGTCCAGCGGAAAGGACCAGATGCGACTGTTGTAAGTGTCTGTCTTGCGCCCTGCTATGATATAGCAACGCGACTGGTCAAGACAACAGCTTTATATCGAGCATCAACAAGGAGGTGCATGTGCCGAATATCCTGCGAGAGCTTGTCGAAGAGGGCGACCTGCCGGCCAAGTCGGTCATTGATCTCTGCGATCGAGAAGAGTGGACCATGAAGCCACCGACGCTATCGACGATCAGCTCTAGCAGCGGGCGTATTGAGCGTTCCTTGGGTACAGTACTCGCATTCTCCAAGCCTCCAGGTATCAACAACTGACAAGCAAGGCAGTTTTCCGATACTCTTGCTACTCAATGGACCACCCTCGGCCTCCTTCGTATTGCAGCTCATCAACGACGGCAAGACGACAAGTCAATACTGCCTGAACTTCCCCGGCAAGCTCCGGCAGTTCCTGGAGAACAGTCTCAACTCGGACCCGGGTCTGGCGGGGGACCCCATGTTCATCAACGTCTTACTGCCCGAGTATATATTGCATTCGTGCCAGGTGAAAATCACCGACTGGCGCAAACTCCTCCGAGACATTGTAAGCTTTAGCACATATTCACTACTGCATGACCTCTCGGTCAAATGGCACAGCATGCTCAGGGATCTCGAATTCGTCAAACAATACATCGACAAACTGCTCTTATCGCAGAAACGAGTTGAGATATAGGTACCCAAGAAGAATGGATCACCACGGGTGGTATGCGACAAGGACGACACCAACACCAACACCACCACCGTCGACGACATATGTCATATTCAAGACTTATAGTTCTTCTTGGTCAGCTATGTTTTGACATACCTGGAGCGGACCGATATTCGCATTCAATTGGTTGGCGGCCTCTCTCCCGTTGTGACTTCATTTCGTGGCTGACAGTCATAGCCAGATGCATCATCTCGCCAACCAACAAATCGCGGTTCAAATCCGGCGGGACAGCAAGGCGATGTTCACGCTCGCTCTTGTGGCTGTATTGTTTCTGCCCGGGACCTTCGTCTCGGTAAGTCTGCACCACGACATCCACGGCACTTTTGGACACCTCGATCGGAGTATGACAACTGACATACATACAAGGAGGGAAACATACAGTCCATTCTGAGTACATCATTCTTCAGCTACGACGGGACCGCCTTCTCGGTGTCGGAGAATGCTGTAACGACCCTGGTCCTGTCGCTGATCGGCGCGACACTACTGGTTCTCCTTTCATGGTTCGCATGGTACGAACGGAGGCTGTACCAGCTTACTAGCAGGACCGCCGGATCGGATGCAATCGATTAATCAACAGATTCCGTGCCGTGGATGGATGCTACGTGTAAGAAGGTTGCTCTTTCGAATTACAACCGACCTAATTGTCAGCGTCGTTAGAAAGCGATGCTGCTTGGTAATCAAAACGTACTATGGCATTGCTAGTCGTCACTGGTGGCCCGCTAATGGCGGGGGGTTTTCGACGAGATGCAGGCGGCACGGGTCGCGCCCCAGATGCAAATAGCAAACAATACATCGAAAGTCCACGAGGTTCCTGTACGAGGAACATCTGCCGAAAAAGGCACATGCAATGAGTTGAGTATGCAGGTGTTTGGTAATCTTGGAATACTCTGGGGGTCTAAAACATTTCCCCCTGACTCTGCTACCTCCTTTAGATTGGATAAATCACGCAACTTGAGGAATCGAAAGTACGAGGGGCTTGGTTATAACAGGTTCTGCTACGATGTTGCCATTTCCTATACCAATGTTGTCACTTCGCATGCTTTCCTTCCTTCCATCACAGCAAGCACGAACACAACCATGGGGTGAATTGGTCTTAGTAACGCATCTGAGAATTATTGTGTTGTTGGACAGCCGACAGCGCAAATGCCACACCGCGGACGCACACGTGTACTGAACTTGACATTTGTAAGCTAGTTCTCACCGTCCGAAATTACCTGCTTAGAAATGCAGCACCCGTGAAACAAGCGGCGTCCTGTCTACTGCCGTCCATGCCAACGGCAAGCTGCCTTCCCGTCTACTACCACAATCACACTCACTACCTATACGCTGCGGCGACTTTTGTTATAGCCTACGTGTTAAGTGGAGGCGGTGAAAGCTAGCTTGACTGATTCTTGCTGATTGAACCCCTAACCTAGTAGCTACAGATCGTGGTGGGGATGGCGGGGTTGGCCAACTACAGTAATAGCATACGCTATGAACATGACGTTCTTCTATCGGATTCTGAGAGATATGTGGAAGGGGCAGAGGTGAGACGTGTTGCCAGTTGCCATGACAAGAATGAATACATAAAGGAAGGAACATCCCGTCTCAACATTCTTGACTTCTGGATCAGATCACATACCCCAACAACAACAACAACCTTCCCACCCAAGTCTACCACCATCACCAGTCTTTGAATATCAAACAAAACAAGAACACAACACATCAGAAGCATCATCGCCCATTTCCCATTACCCATCATGTCTTCCCTCTACGATATCAGCATTCCCGTCTACACGGACATCACCAAGACGACCGTGACCATCCTCAAGAAGGGCGAGGAGCACTTCCAGTCCCAAGGCAAGGACACGGCCGAGCTGCTGAAGCTCAAGATCTTCGAGGACATGCTGGACCTCAAGATGCAGGTCCTCATCATCGTCATGACGGGCCGCAAGCTGCTCGAGCGCGTGGCCGGCGCCGCCCCCGTCGACACCCCCATCAACCAGGAGTACACGCTGGCCGAGCTGCAGGCCCTGCTCGACGCCCAGCTGGCCGAGCTCGCCAAGGTCGACCGCAGCCAGGTCGAGGGCCGCGAGCAGACCGAGGTGCCCTGCAAGTTCGGCGCCGACGAGTTCAAGACGTCGGCCCTCGACTACGTCAACGGCTACCCCGTCCCCACGGCCTACTTCCACCTGAACATGATCTACGCCCTCCTCCGCGGCCAGGGCGTCCCGATCGGCAAGCGCGACTACATGGGCGCGTTCATGAACAAGTTCACCAAGGTCTAGAAGGCCTCAACCCTCGGATGATGGGCTGGAGGCCACATTAGAAGAAGAATGGGGAGAAAAGCTCAACCAGCTCGCCGCTTATTGGTTTAGCCCTGGTGGATTTTCGTTTTCTTATCCATTCTTCGGGGAATTGTCGTCTATCCCAAAGAGAAAGACGTAGAAGACGGGGAGACGGTGATTATCGGAAATCAGTCTTACGAGACCACGTCCACTTAAAATAGCTATACTACAGACTAAACAATTCAAAACATTCACAATCCCAATATTCAATTCAAGAGACACGCCTCTATCTACGTGCCCATATACACTAAATAGGCATTATAAGGCCCTGTTAGTGCTTTCATACTGCGGGTATAATAGCCATGGTTTGGGGGTGGTAACGAGGGAAACGTTAGCCATCGTAGTTTACTACGTATTATTTACGATATGAATTCTTTTCTTCCTTATTTCTTTACTAAATAAATATCTATTCTAAACGCTTTCTCTTTAAATCTGCACCAGAAATACTGGAGTTCCTGTGGCGAATTATCGTTATAGGACCACACCTATCTTGTGGCCAAAATTAACCGTTCCGATTATTCTCTACTATTCTATATCTTACAGGATTGGGCAAGTAATCACAACGAAGATCTAGAATGATCCCCGAGACTAGAAGCTGCACGTGCTGTGCTGGTCAACCAACGTCAATCCATCTCGGTTCACTCTTTTCCAGCTACGATACTTTGATCTCGACTTTTCTTGTAGCTATCTCGAGTGAGCTTGAACTACATGATTTAATGAAGGCCCCTTGAGTGGCTCAAATAACTGATTTGGCCAACCTTTCATCTCAGTCCGATGCCATCACATGGTTCTGTTCTAACCCATTATCGGTATATCCCGGCGACCACTGCCATGGCCATACCGTACAGCCCGGCGCATATGTAGAAATCCCGTGTCGCATGTACCCCTATCACTCTTTCGTGGATCAAACCCCATAGCACTCCCACTGATACCAGCAGAACTACCGTCATTCGACCAAAGTAACCTAGGTGCGCAACTCATTGTTAGCCTTCCCGCGTTTCTCCGAACGGTAGGCAATGGCTTCATTTGCCGGGTGTTCTTTCTCCTATTATGCCAGTCCAGTTGGAAAGGCTATCACCCATTCACGCATCATATTGCGGATAATAAAGAAACTCCACAAGACAAAGGGGCCAAATTGAGAGTCAAGTCTAAGGGCTGGTACTTACCGGGAACGATACCAAACGCCATAATGGGCGCAATGACAGCCACCGCCATTGCCAGGCTGAGCGATATCACAGGCGCATCGTCGTCGTCTTCCCCACCCTCGTCACCGTCTTCGTAAGAGGATCCCTCATAGGAGTCGTCCCGCAGCGACGAACGCGACACGGGCGAGTACTGAATGGACCGCCGGCGCCGCGGGACGTGCAGTCGCCGTGCCTCTCTGTCCTCCGGGTGTTGCAGATACTCACCAGACGATATCTCGTTCTCATCGGCCAAGCAGACGAGGTCGTCCGTCGCGTCCAGGAACCGGGTCTCGTGCTCGGCGATCGGGGCGTGGACCGCCAGATAGCCTTGGTACTCGCGGATGTCGGCCAGTGCCGGTTTTGACATTGTCCTAGTCGTCTGGAAGGAAGCCAAAACATGATCTGGAGCATTTAATTAGATTACTGCGGTTGACTCATTGGAAGAAACGTGATTCATGTAAGGTAGAAGGTGGTTAAACGTACTGTACTGTTCCAGCTTAAACCCAATTTTTCCTAGTATGTCGGTCTTGTGCCATTGCAGTTCCCCAGCCGTCTGGGAGTCAGCCCGGCGGGAGGCGGGCAGTATGCCGTTCTGCAGCCGCCGGTTTTGTGTGTCGGCCGTGTCGAGGCGGTGCAGTTGCTCCTCAAGCTCGCAGAGTTCATCCTGCAGATGGAGGAGGAGCCGGTGGTTCAGGGGCTCGAACCTCCGATAGATGGGCTTGAGCTGGGGCTCCGCAGGCATCTCGGCAGTGGCGGGCGCACCCGTCGCAGTGAGCCGAGACGCCAGGAGCTCGTAGCCGCTCAGGGGCAGCTTCTCGGCCCGGGGCAGATGCTTGATGTGCCCGAACTTGGACGCCCGTGGCGTCAACAGACTGGGGGAGACATGCGGCAGGTTCGCGTTGCCGCGCGGCATCTCGGGCGTCCCGTAGCTCATCTGCCGCTTGGGCCTGGACGACGATGAATACGGCCCGGGCGCCGCCGTCGTTGCCCGGCTCTGCTTGGGCGTCTTGGGGCTGACTTCCGGGCTCGTGTGCTGGTCGGTGTCATTGTCGTCCACATTCCCGCTGGCGCCGCTCCGCGTACTCGACGTGCTGCTGCCCACCGATGACACCGTCGAGCGCCGTCCCCGCGGCGGCTCATCCTCCGGGCTGTAATTAAAGGGCCGCGCATCCGTGTCCTCCACCAGGAACCGCAGCGCCTCTGGCCGGGCTGCGGACGTTTTCTTGTTGGCCCGCTCATTGGGCGACGGTATGGTAGGGCTATCGCGTCTCGCGAAAGAAGCCTGGGTGACGGTAGAGTTGCTCCCGCTCGAGTCGCTGCTCTCGTCAGTAGCGTTGCTCAGATCCGAGAGGCTCTTCCGGGCCTTGTTTTGGGTTACATTATTCTCCAGTGGCATGGGCAGCGCGAGCTCTAGGCGCCGGTCCCAGGCGCATGACTCCTCCCGCGCCGAGCTGAAGTCGCTCGAGTCCATGATGATGGCGTTCAGAACGCAGACTCTGCCTCCTTGCGCAGACCCCCTTTTGCCGGAGTCGTTGTCGTATGAGTTTTGGGTATTAGTAGTTGAAGTAGGAGTAGCGTTGCGCCCCGAGTAAGATTTCCAGTCTGCCGATTTGATGCGTCGTGGGTTAGATGGTTCGCAGCCATTAGTAGTGGTAGTGTAACGGCGCGTCGTAGCCAGAAGAGAGCCGAGGCGCCTGCGCACAGTCTCGTCGAGGTGGTTAGAGACTAAGGTGGCGGGAGCCTTGTGTCTCGGAGCCGGCATCCGAGGCTTTCCAGAAGACGGAATGATATCTTTCTCGGGAGGAGGTGGTGGGTGGGATTCTCCTTTTATTTCTTGGACCTTCAGATCGGTTGAGACAAGTCTGTGTCCGTGTAAGGTTGGAAGAGACATTGAGTTGGGGGTGTTTATAAGATCTTCAAGAGGCAAAATGGAGCGTACCTGCTGTGTTCGGCTTTGCTCCTTCTAAATGGTTTCAAACAAACGGGTATCTTTGAAATACGAAGACGATAATAGATGGATGAGTAGAAATGGCTAGGAGAAGGCACGTCAAAGACGAATTACGAATGAGATGAACAGATGGCAAGAGAGACCTGCGACATGAATTTAAGATAAGTAAGTATACACGTATAAAGTTGATCCAGGACTACGACGCTCATCGGAGGATAGTAGTGGTGCCATGTGACGCAGACCGATGATAGTGAGAGATCCCCATGGTTGAGTTTCGACTATCGAGAATGAAGTTCATGGATGAGCCTTGAAGATGGAAGTTGGATGTTGGGGGGGAAAAGTATTCGAATCTGGAATGCAAGGCGGTTATGCCGATACTACTGTCGCATGCCTGCCTGCCAGGATGGGATGACATATGTTGGAGGGAGGCGAGAGGCGAGCCGCGACCTTGCAGGCTTGCACACACCCTTTCACGTCCAGTATCACGCCCACAGACACACGACTAATGGGCCATGTGTCAGCGCAGGTTGGTGGTGTTTCAGATGAGCTCAGGCTAGGGAAACTTTGGACAATCCTTTACGAAAAGGGTGGGAGGGAACCTAGATGCTAGATAGTTAAGGGATTCATTCCGTCACGAGACCCGAGGGAGTGTGTCAACTTGGCTGGAAGGACGTTTGCAGTTGGCAATGTGTCCATCCCGATGGGAAGCTGGATCCAGTATCAACGGCCGACGGCTAGGTAAGTAGGTGTATCTCTGTGAGTACATGATATACTAAAAGTACTTCGCTCGATCTTCATCCTTATGACTTTCACCCGGCCATTTGGTTCAGCACCTTGTTCAGTGGGCCATGAGCCTAAAATTAGCGGTGCATGCGGTGCCTCTTCCAGCAAGCCAGTTCTTCCAGGTGCCTCCATTAGTGCATTAGTGCGTTAGTGGGGGGTTGCGATGGCCGCAATTTTCCGGAACTAAACAGCTGGAACTCCGAGGCTTCTCCAATCCATTGTCTTGTCACGTCGTCGGCGCTGGCCTTGAGCGACAATTGATTGAGCCTTTGCGCCGCTTGATTTGTTTGGTCCTGGTCTGGTCTTGGTCTGACGTTTTCGGTCTCTCATTATGTCCCGTGTCCCGACAGCTGCCCTCAGCAAGTATCTGCTGCAGGGCCAAGTCTCGCGACAAGGCTGCTTGCGCCTCACCCGCTACCAAATACCGACAAGACCTCTTGCGCTGCGCCCAGCCATTGTCTCCCACTGCCGAAGTCTACACACCCAACAAGCTTCCGAAACCCCTTTGTCGTCATCGAGCTCTGCCCCTACTCCCAGTAGCCATGTCCCGTTACGGAAGCAGCTGAAAGACGAGGCCAAGAAAGCAAAGGCCGCGGCCGGCGGCAAGAAGAAAAAGAAGAATGCCTCCAACCAAGTCGCCCCCGGTTGGGAGTTGACGGTCGGCATCGAGATCCACGCCCAGCTCAACACGGCCAGAAAGCTCTTCTCCGAGGCCACGACCTCCTTCAACGACGACTCCAACAGCCACGTCGCCTACTTCGACCTCGCCACGCCGGGCAGCCAGCCCCATTTCCAGAAGGCCACCCTCATCCCCGCCCTCCGCGCCGCCCTCGCCCTCAACTGCGACGTCCAGCCCGTCAGCCGCTTCGACCGCAAGCACTACTTCCACTGGGACCAGCCGTCGGGCTACCAGATCACCCAGTACTACGAGCCGTTCGCTCGCGAAGGCCGCATCGTCCTGCAGCCCCGCGATGGCATTGCCGCCGAGGACGGTGACGGCCTCGCCGTCCGCATCCAGCAAGTGCAAATGGAGCAGGACACGGCCAAGACCATGGCCCAGCCCGACGAGACGCACTGGATCGACTTCAACCGCACCGGCGTCCCCCTGATCGAAATTATCACACGCCCCGACATCCACCACCCAGCAACCGCCGCCGCCCTCGTGCGCAAGGTCCAGATCCTGCTCAACGCCGTCGACGCCTGCGTCTTGGGCATGGAGGCCGGCGGTCTGAGAGCCGACGTCAATGTTTCCGTGCGACGGACAGAGGATCCGAACGCCCCGCTAGGCACCCGCACCGAGATCAAGAACCTGAGCAGTTTCAAGGCGGTCGAGGACGCCATCATCGCCGAGCGCGACCGCCAAATCGCCGTCTTGGAGGCTGGTGGCGTCGTCGAGGGCGAAACACGCGGCTGGTCTATTGGCTCGACGGAGACCCGTCGCTTGCGTGGAAAGGAGGGCGAGGTAGACTACCGCTACATGCCCGACCCGGACCTGCTGCCCGTCGTCATCGGCGACGACTTGGTGGCCCACCTCCGCGACAGCATGGGCCAGCTGCCCGACGCCGAGGTCGACGAACTCACCGAAGTCTTCGGGCTAACGGCCAAGGACGCCCTGTCCCTCGTGGCCCTCGATAGCGGGGCCCGCGTTGAATACTTCTGGAGAGTTGTGGATAGTCTGCAGTTGAAGTTGGGTGCGGGCATTGCGGATCACCCGGCCTGCTTCCAGCTCGCCGCCAACTGGATTCTGCATGAACTGGGCCGTCTGACCTCCAATCCCCATGACGAATCAGCCCAGGATTTGGGCCTCACGTCGGATGGACAATGCCAGAGAGTACCTGTGGAGTCCCTCGCCGACATCATCGTGTTCCTCTACCAGCACAAGATCACCGCCAAGGTGGCCAAGGAGCTCCTCTGGGTCGTTTACCGCGGTACCGTGCCGGAGCAGTACGCGAGCGTCGCGGACGCCATTGAGACGGAGAACATGTGGTTCCACGAGCTGTCTGAGCAGGAGTACGCGGAGCTGGCTGATCAAGCCGTCGAAGACCAGGAAGACATTATTAGACAGTTTGTCGATTACAAGCAGTATCCCCAGGGCAAGCTGATGTTCCTGGTGGGCCGCATGATGCGCCTGGGCTCTGAAGAACGTATCGATCCGAAGAATGCGGAGAGCATGATGCGCAAGCTGCTGGAGGAGAAGTACGTGCCGGCTTTGGGCTGAATAGAGGGATGAAGACTTGAAGAAAGGATTGTGTCATGTTCGATATCAAGTTGCCGGGAGTCAAGCTTCGATGAAACCTCTCTAGAACATTTCGAAGTATCATCTCTCGTCTACCAAGCTCACTGTCCGCCAGCCTACCGTCCCTCCTAATTGCACGTGCTATTACCAACTTGTTTGTTTGCTTGTGATTTTTCACTTCTCCCATCTATATATTACACGTATTGTCTCCTTGATGAGGCCCGTATTAACTGCCTGGATAAGAGACGCAAACGAACAAATAAGCCGGGACCAGCAGGTGGGATCGGGAGGGGTGTATTTGTCAGGTGTGATAAAAACTGGACGATGCCTCCCTCCTCTTGGCAAACCCTCTCCAGCCTTCAAATCGCCTTCGTCCATATTTGCGACTCACCTCTCGTCGAACACCTGAAGTCAAGTTTCAGAATATTTCACCAACAACTACCCCACCGAGCCCATTATAGCCACTAGTTGCCGTCCTTCGGTCCCTCTGTGGGCTGCGGCTTCTTCTTCTTCTTCTTCTTCTCCGCGCAGCAGCCCTTGCAAGTGGGCGTTACGACCCCGATGCGGCACTCGACGAAACACGCGTAGCGCGCGCAGCTGGGGCGCGGCGCCGGGGAGTGGCTGGGGATGGCGAAGCTCGGGATGGGCGGGATGGAGATGTCCGGGATGGTTGGGATGGTTGGGATGGAGAGGGCATTGAAAACGGGAGACAGGTCTCTGTCTGCCAGGGCTGGGGTGGTTGTTGTCGAGGCTGATTGTTCTCCTGAGCTTGTTGGCGTCACTGGTGCCGTCAGGGAGGGGAATGAAGAAGAAGTCGTGGAGGTCTTGAAGGTAGAAGGGACGGGGGTGATCGCGACGGCGCTTTCTCATTCATTAGCATCCATGGGGTGGTGGGATATTGGGTGAGGTCAACTCACTAGATCGCTGTGCCTAGGAAGACTGGGATGAGGACCAGTGGGCTCAGCATCTTGGACTTGTAATTTCGATGGTATTCGACCTGGGAATATGATGGATGATGTCTATGTGAGCTTAGTCCTTTTTGAGGTGCTTGCTGGATGATTGAGTGGTCTACTTACTCATTGTGATGATCTCGGGCTTATATACACTTCACATCTCATCGCCTTGAAATAATATGAACATGACTACTCTTACAGATTACAATGCCAGGTGGTTGGTAGTTCCGATCACATCGTCAGTCTAATGAGGTATATGCTCCTAAGCCATCGGATGGAATGCTGCGAAAGCGAAAAATGTCACCTATCAGAGTTGCAAGTTGATGACATATGCACGAGGAGGTTGAGAAGATGCAGATCTACTATGGCCCCATTGATAGAAAAAGCCCTTCTGATCTCACAGGGGCTTTAGCTTCATACTGGGAATGTTGAAATCAGGAATCAGAGTGTAGGATGTAGGTTAGCTGCTCCTCGCAAGTTATTGCGTGATCGATTAGCACCCCGAGCCCCGCACCCGCCCGCCTCCGAATTGCGTCCAAACATTCCAACCCGCGGCGCCGCGAGCATTCAAACCGACCGACACAACTACTTACATCACTAGGGTTACCATTCGCCCCAGCCTTTCCAGACATCCAGACAGCTGTATTCCCCTGTCGTTTTCTTACTGCCCACATTGAGACAACTAACCCACTTCCCTGCCCCTTTCTGCGTTTCGGCGACACCATCATGGCACCACCAAAGCCAACGCCTCTTCTCGACCACGTCGTCATCCTGGTGCCGCACGCCTTTCTAGTCTCCCCACCCTCCTGGATCACCGAGGCCTTCACCCTGTACCCCGGCGGCAAGCACAGCGACGGCGTGACGGAGAACGTCCTGGTCTTCTTCACCGACGGTTCCTACCTGGAGCTCATCGCCTTCGTGGACAACGAGGTGGGCCGCCAGGGTCGGCCCGGTCACCGCTGGGGTCGGCAAAAGGAGGGGGCGGTAATCGACTGGGCCCTAACCCTGCTTTCGCCCACTGACGAGAACGAGGAGGACCACAAAATTCCGGAGTCGACACGGGCGGCATTCCAAGAGATCCAGCACAAGGTCCGGGACGCGAGCGGCGGCAGGATCGAGTACCGGGACCTGGTGGCGGGGGGCCGGCACAGGCCCGACGGCCAGGTGCTGATGTGGGCCACCTCGTCGGCGGCGGCTGAAGCTGAGGCTGGGGATGGGGATGCGGGGAAGCAGCAGCCGGTGGAGCCCGGCGTCTTGCCGTTCTGGTGTCTGGATGCGACGCCGAGGAGCCTGCGGGTCCCCTACCTAGACTACGACAAGAAGACGAACCGGCCACTGGCAGAGCACGCTTCTGGGGCCGTGGGCGCGGCGGTGCTACAAGTCACGCCACCACCACTGCCGGCAACACCGGGTGCATCTGACACTCTGGCTGGCGGCGTCGGCGACGGGTCCGATTTGCAACGGGTCTACGATGCCCTGCTCGGCAAGAATGGTGGTGGTGGTGGTGACGACAGTCAGGCGGGCCGATGGACAGTGTTGGCGCCGAACCCCATCCACAAGGTGGGAGAGGTGCATCTAGTGGCCGAGAAAGGGACAACGGGCAGTGATGGTGGGGGAGAGAAGCTATCGCTCAAGTTCTACACGACGTCGCAGGAGTTCGTAGGGAGGAAAATTGGTGGTCCCATCACGGACCAAGCCCGGCTCGAGTTTGAATTCGTATCTGCAAGTTGAGACTCGTGATGCGGATTGGTTGCTTGGTAAGTTTCTGATAATGTGTATTTCTCGCTATATAGAATAAAAACAAAATAACTGGGTATATAATGTAAACGGTTTTATATGTACAATGTGACATATTATAGCCAAAATGGATATATGTGTTCTGCTGCGACTCAGCCGAAGCTCGTCGCCTCACCCCGTATCGTATCGTATCGCATTCCTTCTTCACACGCCTCTCTTGTTGTCGTCCTTATCTTAACATCAACACACGTGCCAATTGGCGTGTTCTGACACCGTATGCGGCTATGTTCTCTTATCGAGTAGGCAACCAGCATATTATCTGGAGTTATGCACTCCCCATAATACTGAACACCGTTGTCGTGTTCGTTCCATACGTCTTCGATCGTGTCTGGCTGAGCTTTTGATACACAGTGTTTTCCACTGACACCTGTCGCTTATGCCAGCTCACTCGGTGTCTGGTTGGTGTTGTTGGCGTTGCTATTATGATTTTGGTTTTGGTTTTGGTTCTGGTTCTGGTTCTGGTTCTGGAGGTTGTTGTGATAGTTGTGGTGGTTATGGCCGCTGACCCCTGTCTGCTGCCCATCCAATTGAGCAATGGGCGGCGGCGGTTGAGGCGATGCACTGGGCGTGTACAACTCGGACGGCTGTTGTTGATGTTCTTGTTTTGGCTGCTGCAGCTCCTGATAGTTGTAATTGGGGTATTGCGAAGGTTGCCGTTGCTGATACTGCTGTGATTGCTGTTGCTGCGGGCCGTTTTGGATGGGCGCGGCGTAGAAGGCATCCATCCTCTTCCGGCGCCGCTGCACATGGCGCCTCCACAGCCAGACGGCGACGACGCATCCCACGACACTCAGGACAACCAGAACGACGATGACGATGATCCAAACAGTGGCGATGGTCCCCGCCGTTTTCCGGACGCTGTCTCCGCTGTCTCCGAAGGACATTGTTTGTGTATATGCTTATAAAAGCTTGGGTTGATGTGACGAAATATTGATGAGTGCCAGTAAGTACTTCGGTAGTGGATGTTGTTGCGTCGATTATCGTCCGGATCGATGCAAGTACAGCACACGATATCACAGATTCGGAAAGACGATGCAGGTGAAATGATGAGCAAAGTTCCAAAAAGATGAAGAACCAACAGCGATTTCACCCAAACAGCCAGAAACGGGGGGAATCGCTTTTGTTTAAGGGCCATCGCTGTTTGCTTAGGTGGTGTGGTTTTTGGCCTGCACTGCGCCGCAATATCGCTGTCGATCTTGCCCAGAACGACGCTGGGATTCGTTGGATTCCCATGGGCGAAGCCAAGAAGCCAGCTGCATCATTACGCTACTACGCCTTGCACCAGCGGCACAGTAAGCCTAAGCTGAACAGAAACACGGGAGCAAACGTAGCGTAAGTAAACGAGCACACCAATGATGTAACCAGGCTGGATGGTTGAATGGGTTTCGGTATTGGAAGGCTGCAGGCTGACCCGGCCCCCCCACCAATGAAGGATCCGCCTCGGCGGCTCTACGATAGGGCAAACGGCTTCTCAGCCAACGCTCTGCTCAGCTCGTAAGCCGTAATTCGTATCTCATTATGTTGTACGCCCAATTCTATATATGCACAGCCTCATACTACACCGGACGTCGTCAAATTGGGAATCCTCAATACGCCGGACATTTCTCTCTCGTGGCTAGCCGGCTAGCCCTGTCATTAGATAACGTATACTCGCACCCGCTCACACCCCATCGCCGGCCGCTTTGAGGATGGGCACCATCATCCACTCGACGTCGACCCGCTCCTCGGTCCCGTTGAGCTTGGCGCAGACCATGCGGCCCTGCACGGCGACGCGGCCGCGCAGGCTGGCGTCGAGCCCCGTCGCGATGAGCTGCTCGAGGTGGGTCTGCCCGAGCACGACGGCGCCGCCGCGGACGCGGAGGTCGAGCTTGCAGTTGTCGCGGCGCGCCACCTCGTTGAACTTTTCTTTGGGCAGGTACGCCGTCGGCAGGAACGCGTCCGCCACCTGGCGCAGGCTGGCCTGTATCTCCCGGCACCCCCGGGGCCAGTCGTGGGGGAACAGGGGCGCGTTGGGGGAGTGGTGGAGGTCCATGGCCACGGCGGCGTGCCGGGCGTCGGTGCACGAGCTCGGCTCGCTGAAGCCCGGGTGCGGCGTGAACGTTGGACTCTGCACGAACGGGGGCTCATCGTTAGCTGCTATGGTAGCATGGCTGGTGCTATTAGACTCGGGACTTACTTCAGACGGTGATGTAGTTGAGACGACTGAGACGTGCGTCGTCGTTGATGTGGCTTTTTGCGTGACTTCGGGCCCGAAATGGTCCGTCGCCTTCCTGGCGAGAACCGACAGCATGACACATGATAATATGTAGATGGTAGACAACAACATGATGATGACTGCAAAAGTTTGGGAAGTTGAGAGTCATTTGCGACAGAGATCAGACAGAGAGCCACGTTTTCTTCTTTTTCTTCTACGGGCGCAAATAATGGCTTTTACTGAAACTTATCTATCGTCGACTTGCAGGGGCAGATCGAGTCACAATGGGCCTTACTTGCTTGGTTGGGAGTTCCCCTTTCCTCACCACAAAGCACTTGTTTGCAGGTGCAGATGGTGAAAAGAGAGACATGGATGAGTTCGTTCACTGCTTGACTAACCCCTGCATCGATAAAGAAGGCCTGAAAACCAGTCGATTTCCTCTTCAGGCCATTCCATAAGTACCAAGAGGCTTCGCAGCCAATCAAATCACACGATGTCAGTGACCGACACACCGACATCTGAAACACCACTTGCCATGCAATTCTTCGCAGGACGTGAAAGTCATTGCTATCCATGAACTGCACGTCTAACATGTAAGATGATAAGTTCTTCATCCTTCAGGGCTGATAGTTGTAATAGTTTTGGTTTCGTCTTAGTTGCGAATATATTTTATTTCTGCCGCGGCATATATCCCCATCTTGCAACAGGGTGCTTCAAGACACTCTTACTTGTTCTACTTGGCCGAAGACGTCCTTGGTGCAACTTGAGCTTTTAGCTGAAGGGTTTCTTTCTTTCTTTCTCATATTGAGATTGTATATTGAAGGAATACTAATATAAAAAGGGGGTATTTATAAAACTCCAAGGGTAGTGGATATAAGGTGACGCGAACGAAAAGGATGTGGTGTAAGATGGACAGCATCCCCCACAACAAAGGTATCATCAGTTCCAACCCCGCCAAACGCCAATAGCTAACCACTTCTCCTCCCACGTCAAACTAGCCTCCCGTGCCCCTGGGAACCACCAGCTATATACTCTCTTCTCGCGCTCTCCTCCTTTAGACGTCGCCTTCATGTCGCCTTTTTGCGTCACGATCGCCTGACGTGTGGGACCGTGATTGTTCCTACTTCTCGTTTCTGCGCTCGTCGAGGCAGATGCACATGGCAACGATGATGGCCAGGTCCACGTTGGGCGCGATGGTGACGTGGTACGTCTGCTGCCCGCCCAGCAGCTCGCGCGCGTTGAGAAACTGGCGGTCGATGACGGCGACCACCTGGCCCGTCGACTCGTCCGTGATGGAGGCTTTCCGGTCGAAAAAATCACCCTTCATATAGAGGCTCTCACCGCGGCCGCTTTCGCCCGTGAAGCTGGCTACGGACTTGGAGGATCCGACTGTTTTGGATGTCACGTTAGCTAACGACTTTCTGGGGGGAGTTACAAAAAGATGCTCTACAATTAAAGACTTACAGCTGAATTTGCCCTCGACCTGCAGGATCTCGCGCTCGCTGGGGTCCTCGGCGTAATACGTGGCGTGCAGCCGGAGGTGGCGTTTCCGGATGGTGAACAAAGGCTTGCCAGCCATGTCCATGACCATCTTCCTCCCGGACAGCGAAAAGGCGTTGCCCTGGACCTTGAAGATGGGGCGGCCGTCTAGCGTCTTGATATCAAAGCTGTCGCCCGACAGCGACATGATTTTCTCTTTCAATACCAGTGTCTCGGACTGGGTCGCATAGTACGGCTTGAAGAGGCCAAGAGGCCGGGGATACGGGGCCAGTTGTTGTGCCATGATGTTTGTTGGATGTATGTATGTATTGGTTTTTGTAGGATTTATGGCGACTTGGATGAATGAATTTGTTCAAGTGAAGTCTGGATAGAGTTGGATGACAAGCAAACAAGAAGGCATTCTGACGTGAGGGCACACTTTAGGTATATATAAGGATCAACAACTTTCGTACTTAAATCTCACTTGCTTCTCGATGCGCCAGCGCCATCTTCAGCCCAGCAGCAACGGTCGTCGCTAATGCAGAAAGAGCTGACAGCGCCGGCGACCTTTGGTGTGGGGGAAACTGCTTTGGGCACTTGGCAACCTGGCGTAACGCTAATTGGGCTGCGGCCGGCGGCGTGAGCGGCGCAATATTGGTGGCTGTGTGTGTACGTTTGTGTGCATCGCCCACTGCTGGCCACTAACCAGAGGCCATGACGCCATAATATTTCAGCTGAGCAAACCAATTGGCAAAGGCGCGATGGAAGGATTTCATCTCCCCAACCTGTGCCGCTCGGATGGAACGATCATCAATCCAATATGCCTTTCTTTGGCTCGCTTGACATAACGGTCATATGTGAGTTGTCGGCGGCATGAATTTGGAACCCTGTATTCTTGCCACCAACACGCTGCACCACCCTGCCACCCCCGCTCGGAGATATCTACATATGTACTGCAGCGAGGCCGCCAAGTCCCGCCCAGTGAAGCTTGTATGAACCCTTCAGATTCACAGCGGCCAGGCATTATGTCTTTCCATTGCATGTTGTATCGAGATGATTAACTCATGCAGATATGAGTATGAGAGTACCACACAAGAACATGATCACAGGAATGGATAGGCCTTGACTGAAACGAGTGCCTGCTGTTGGCAAATACGATAGCTGCAAAGATCGCATCACAGCCCATCGCTTCGCAAACCAATGGCATAACAAGGGAAGGGATTTCATCCAGGGGTCTTGGTCACACAATAACACTTTACCCCTCACTAGCTATGGCATCGCTGTCCGTAAAAGGGGGAAGGAATTATATCATCGAGAATCAGGTTGAGTGAGACCCGATTCGTCGACGTCGAGTATAGTATAGACAGGCAGTCATGGGCACCAATAGTGAACGATCGCATCCCAAGCGTCAAGTATTCGTATAATACAATGGCCTTTAAGTATGTAGGCTACTGCTTTGCCCCCTCAACCCCTGACCCTTCGACCGCAAGGACGTCCGGAACCGGCAGGTTCATGCCTATAAGCCGGTCTACGTGATATGTGGGCGGCGCAAGTTGTTGTTGCTACTTCTGTGGTTGATTCTAGTCATTGAAACGCATAATACCGTTACTCCACGGAAGCTCAGTGATATGAAAACTTAGGTAGTCTGAACTCATGCCCACAAGGACGCGCTACTTGTTATTATCCCTCTATGAAAATATTCCTTCTATCAAGTATATCTACTATACCCCGATCCTCATTACGCAAAGCCCACCCACCTCTTAACGAAGAGGCCGCATGTGACTCTCACAGTTCCGTCACCGGACGGCGGTGGTAGCGCACCAAGCCCCCCTAGACCTTGATGCTCCCCGTCAACCGGATGTCCCGACTGCTGGCGCCGACGTAGACGGCGTACTCGCCCTGCTGGACGTCCCACTGCTGGCCCACGACGTCCCAGACGCTCAGGTCGCGCCGCGTGAGCTCCAGCGTCACGATGCCCTCCTCCCCGGGGCTCAGCGGCACCTTTTCGAACCCGCGCAGCTGCCGCGGCGGGCTGTTGGGGATCCCCAGGTACAGCTGCGCGGCCTCGGCGCCGTCGGCGTCGCCGGCGTTGGTCACGGTGAACTGAACCGAGGCGACGGTGTCCCACAGGCCACCATTGGCGGTCGAGAGCGACTTGTCGTCGGACTTGACGACCAGGTCCGAGTACTCAAAGCGCGTGTAGCTCAGCCCGAACCCGAACTCGAACCGCGGCGCGATGCCGGCCTGGTCGAAGTGGCGGTAGTCGACGTAGACGCCCTCGGCAAAGTCGCACTGGAGGTCCCGGTCCCCCTCCTCGGGCCGGCAGGGCGCGTACGCGGCGCCGTAGTCGCTCTCGTTGCGCGCGAGGGTGTAGGGCAGCTTGCCCGAGAAGGCGGCCTCGCCGTAGAGGAGCTGCACGAGGGCGAGCCCGCTGTCCTGCCCCGGCAGGTGGGCGATGACGGCCGCGGTGACGTTGGGGTGCTCGATCCACTGGTCGACGAGGCGGACCCCCGCCGCGTGCACCACCACGATGGTGTTGGCGCACCGCGCGGCCACGTGAAGCACCAGCCCGTCGCTGAAGTCGTCGTGCAGGCCTTCGCGGTCCCATCCTTCGGTCGCGATGGCGTTGATGAAGACGAGGCACGCGTCCGAGGCCGGGTTTACGTCCGGGGTGCCCGAGTCGAGGTCCCAGTTGATCCAGCTGCCGTCCAGTGAGGCGCGGTGTTGGATGGCGCTCAGGGGCTGGATTAGAACAGCAAGATTAGTACGTGTAAACCAGAACCCATGAGTCGAATGAGCCGTAGATATGGTAAGACAGAAACTTACATCGAGTATGTAGGCAGGCCCATTGGCGCCAGCGCGACCACCCGTAACGATAGTGCCTCCTCTGGCCGCCTGGTCGAAATGCGCCGGAGTACCGAGCACGGCCTGTGCCATCTCGGGAGACGAGGTATAGCCCAAGTTGAAGAGGGTATCCGTGTTCTTTGAGCGCGGGACCGTCGCGTCGTAGCCAAAGACAGACAGCATGGCTGGGTTCTCCGTGAAGGGCAGCGCCTTGTTCTCGTTCTTGAGCAGCACGTGGCCGGCCACCGCCCCCTCCAGGATGATGGGCCGCGACTTGGGGTCGCGCGCGTCGACTTGGTCGTGCGGGAGGCTGAGGTTCTGCATGCCGAACCCAGGCTTGGGGAAATTGTCGCCGTCTTGGTGGACGAGGTACCAAGCTGCAACGATTCTGCAATTATGCATTAGTGAGCGATACGACATGAAAGGCGGAACTCGGTGGCTAGGTCCTTCTTACCTGGTGGCCATATCAGTGACCCTTTCTTCCGGGACCGTCCCATTGCTCACCGCGTCAGTGAGGTTCTTGCCAAACGAGCCACCACCCGGCATGACCATGTCCAGGCCGTTGTTGGCGGAGCTGGTGTAGTGCTGAGCCGACCAGTCGAGCAGGACGAATCCCTCAAAGGCCAGCTCGGTCTTGAGGAGCCCGTTGAGCAGCTTGCTGTTGTCGCACGAGTAGGTGTTGTTAACGCGCTGGTACGAGCACATGACCGAGGCGGCGCCGGCGCGGACGCCGTCCATGAAGGGCCATAGGTAGAACTCGTGCAGGGTCTTGTCGTCGATATTAGAAGAAACGGCCTCGGCGCCGAAGTAAGGGCGTCGGTTGGTTTCCTGCTCGTTGCCGATCAGGTGCTTGAGGTTGGCGATGACACCAGCCTCTTGGTGGCCCACGATGGTCTCGGCGTTGAGCTGGCCCGAGAGGTAGGGGTCCACCGAAAAGCCTTCCCAGTTCCGGCCGGCGAGGGGCGACCGACCCAGGGGGCCGGCATTGGGTCCTAGAAGGACGTTTACTATTGCACAGAAGTCAGTCTTGGCCAACCAGGGATTGGTTTTAGATAGTATGCATACCTCCTTTGGCCTTGAACTCCTTGCCCATGTAGAAAGCTCTCTCGTGAGTCAAGTTCTTGTCCCAACTGGCGCCGGCATGTATGGCCGACGGGAACGAGCTGACGAAATCCGTCGCGCGGACGCCATTACCGGCGTCGTGGAGGCACATGCCCGGCCACCCGAGCCGTGGCACGGAGCCACTGTTGCCGGCGCAGACATTGTCTTTTGTTGCGAAACCACGGGTGATGTTGACCTTTTCCTCGACGGTCATGGAGCCCACGAGCTTGCGGGCCTGTTCATAGGCGCCCGCCCATAGTCCGGCTCCTTTCCCAGACGCTGAATTCCGGCAAGGTGGTTAGCATGCGTGCATCATCCTTCAAGCAAGCAGAAAAAAAGTACAGAGAGGAGACGGGAGCTCACTCACGGGAAGGATGCACTAGTGGGGATTGTGCATTGCTAGCAGCAGCGGCAACCGTTGTTGGCTGACTGCAGAGAACAGCCACGGCCGCTCCCACGAGGAGATTGTTACCAGGTAGGAACCACATTGTCCAATTGAGTAAGCCTGACCAGCCCGGCGCACATTACTCACTTCTCCCGGAAAAGAAAAGGGCTGTCTGTGTCTGTGTGGTGTGTGTGGGTGATGACCGAAACGGCTCAATGTGTGCGGGTGTGCAAGCAAGCTTGTATTTATGCTTCTTCGGCAAGCCTGCAGTATGCAGGAGGATGTGACGTGCGTGCGGTGAGGGGATTCGCTCGGCTTGCCCGTATATGCTTGTAATATTGACATGCGAAGTGAACAATCGTATTGAGCTCCGGGGAAAACAGGTCAGCTTTACCGCCCTGGGGACCCATGGAAAGCGCCGGTCGAATGGGATCGTCTTCCGGGGATGGCCCTAGGGGAAATGTTCGTCACAACACTTGCTGCCATGCTGCCACGCTGCGGGGGATTCGGGACGTTTCCGATCTCCATTAAAACCTTTCGGTCGGGGCCTCTCTGCGGTCGGCACGGCATTCCATTAATTTCTTGTTTAAGCATCGCCAAACAACGTGACAACTACAACTTGACGTTTTCTGATACGTCAGGGATTGAGCTGGTCGCGCTGTGGAAAGATAAGATTTCCAGCGTTAGAAGCTACTTTCTCTCCCTACCTACTTTCAGTAAACAATTCGTCGAATCCATCGGGCCTTGCAGATCTTGCCCCGGGGCGCTCAAAACCAATGTCGGACCTATGCCGTCGGTGTGCAGTTAGTACTTGCTTGGCGGACAATTATAAGGTCATAAGGACACACAACAACGGCAACCTACGTCACACGGAACTGCCCGGCTTTGGACGAGACCGGGTAACGTAAGGGCATCGCATTCATTATGAACATGCAGTGACTTCTTATATTCTACAGCGTCACTCTTCCATCAAGGTTCTAGAAATCTCTATTTATATGGGTTGTCCTCTGTGAACTTGGGCTCCCACATCCCTCGCGCCTCCTTGACCTGCAGCTGCAGCCCCTTGAGGAGGCCGTACATGGTGCGCAGCGTGGGCATGGGGACCCCGCGCGCCTCGCCCTCGCGCAGGGGCTCGCCGACAATGTTCTCGATCTCCATGAAGTTGCCCTTCTCGACGTCCTGGCACATGCTCGGCTTGAAGGCCGTGTCGGTGGGATCAACCCGGATGACCTTGTCGGGCAGGTTCTCGGGGAATTGGTAGCCGGCCGCGCCCGCCGCCGCCACGATCTCCCGCATGATGGGCTTGACCAAATCGTCGACGACGTGCCGGCTCGCCCGCATGCGCGCCGTGTCCATGCGCAGCACCGCGGCCACCGAGTTGAAGCTCGCGTTGTACACGAGCTTGCGCCAGCGGGCCAGCTGCGCGTCGGGCTCGTACATGATCTTGAGCTTGCCGCACGCGCTGTAGACGTCGACGTACCGATGCGCCGCGGTCACGGCGGCCTCGGAGGGTTGGACGCCAGGGCTGGCAGCAAAGGGGCTGATGTACTGGGCGTCCTCGTCGTCGTGCAGGACCTCGCCGTGCGCCGTCTCGGTCGCCGCGATCAGCGAGATGCTGCTCAGGATGGGGTTGCCGGGGAAGCGCGCGAGCAACGGCTTCTCGATGTTGAGGCCGTTTTGCGACAGCACGATGGCGGTATGCTGCGGGGTCACGGCCGGGGCAATGAGATCGGCCACCGTCGGGGGGACGTCCGGGATGTTCTTGGTGGTGACGAGGATGAAGTCGAATGGTGTCTGCACCTGATCTTCAGCGAGATCAGGTATCGTTTTGCGAACTGTGAGAGTGGTAAGCATGAGCTCAACTCAATGAGTGGATTCCATGTTTGGCCTCTTCTCTTTGCTGGAATTATGGAATTCACTTACTGTGAGATGGTCGCCATCCTTTGATATCATGGCCGTGTTCGATCGAGTCGATCTTGAAGCCTTTCTCTACTACAGCATCGTAGTTGGAGCGCAGGACTGCTGTCACTTCGGCTTGGCCTCCGATCTCCAGGGCATACGCTGCCATGGTTCCAACCCCACCAACACCGACTATCAGAATGCGCGCTTTTCCCTCCGTCATGTTGATCGAAGTGCAAAGAGTTGGACAAGTATTTTGAAGGTACAAGGGTTATACATGTATATCAATTGACTAACTTCTCCGTTCTCCTCTATCAGAGTCGGGGATGGGGTTTGTATTAGAATGAGACGCTTCTTCAGTTGTATTGCACTTGGCTACACGGGCCTCAAAGGTGCCTGAAGTCCCCTAACATTTACAGGCGATAAGCGCTAAACCTTCGGAGCGCTGTCGGATGAGTGCGGGCCAGGTTGGTGGGGGTAGTTCCTAGGTTCCCCCAACTTCCCACTTCAACCTTCATACGTCAGATTCAATGCTACATTGTATTGAGCTGCTTGCTGCTTATCGTTCACATCTTACTAGGTGTACTTGATCAATTGATGGGCCGCACAGTAATCTATCGAATGTCCTTGGCCCTCGTCTATCCTAAAGACCGGTGATAGCCGATATCCACCTCGGTCTTCGTGTCGGCAGATTCCTGTAGTCTCTAGCCTCCGACAACGGCTTGCCCAGAACAAGAACAAGAATCTAAGGAGCCCGAGACGTCAGCTCAGTTCTTCCACTTTGCGGCGAAGCACTGAGACACGATGTAGGTATCCGTGTTTCCGTTCGGTGTCTCCACCAGTTCGTAAGACGACCCGAAGCCTCCCGCAGCCCATGATGCCCAGCCAAGGTAAACGTCGTTGTTGGCGCTGTTGTTGAAGGCGGTTAGCCCTGATCCTGCAGATACCATCTATTCATATAGAAACCAAGGAAGGGGGAATAGAGCGTCTTTGGAAATCGGATTCGGAAAACTTACTTGATGTAGTCCAGCTGCTGGCAGATGACGGTTCCGCAGCTCGCCACGTTGCCGCCGCCCGTCTCGCTGACAAAGGCCTGGCGCCTGTTCGAGCGCAGCCAGGTCGCGAGAGGCGCGAAGGCGTTGTCGATGTTGTTGGTCGTGCACTCGACGTGGGTCCCGCTGTTGTCCGAGTCCGAGTACTTGTGTACGTCCATGATCAGCCCCGTCGTGGAGCCGTCGGGGTTCTTGACCTTCAGCAGCTCCGGGCCGGACCCGTTGCTGATAAAGTTGGCCGCCGACGTGTAGTCGGTGCCTGGCAGCAGGATCATCTGCGAGGTGGCCCCCGTGTTGCGGATCGCTGTCACCACTTTCTGGACCGTCTGCGCCCAGGTCCCGATGGTCAGATCGTGCGGCTCGTTCATAACGCCGAACACGATCTTGCTCTGCGACTTGTACTTGTTGGCCAGCGACGTCCAGAGCGCCACGAATTGGTCGTCAGCGGGACCGCCCTGCCCGATAACGGCGCCGTTGTAGCGCGCGTAGTTGTGGATGTCGATAATACAGTAGGTGCCCAGGTTCAGGCAGCCCTGGACGAAGGTGTCGTATTTCGCCAGGTTGTTGGCGTTGAGGTTACCACTCGGGCTGCCGTTGGTCAGGTACTGCCAGCCAACGGGCAGGCGGAAGATGTTGAACTTGTCATTGTTGACAAAGTGCCGCATCTGCTGCACGCCGCTCGACGACTGGTCGGCGATCGCGTTGAGGTCCTGCGTGCCCGACGTCACCATGCCGAAGTCGAATCCGGCGATGTTAACACCGGCGTACTTGACCTTGCCTCCTGGCGCCGAGGTCGGATTGCCGGGCGACGCTGTCGTGGTCGGAGCTATTCATTGTAGGTTAGAAAGCACTGGCCCATCAGGAGATCATAGGGCGGGATAGAACGAACATCCACCTCCACCACCACCACCACCTCCTCCACCCGAGTCGCCTGGGATGCACTGCGAGTAATATTCGTTCACGACCGAACAAGTGTATCCCGACACGCAGGTTGTCGCGCCCGACCAGTTGATGCCGCCACCTGTTAGATCTATGTCAATACTTGATGCGAGAAACGCCGATCCAGTGCGAGCTTACATTGACCATAGGCCGCTTGCTGGGCGAAGGCTTGACCGACTAGTCCGGCTGCCAGTACGGCACCAAGACCCGCGTTGATACCCATGTTAAAAGAACTTGGGGGCTTCTTGACTTCAGTGAGATGAGCCAATGATCGTTTCCAGGTATTGCTTGACTTTTCTTGGTACCGAGCTTGGTTTCTTGGACAGGGCGATCCCCGTTGCTTCTTATACAACGCTTGTTTAATGAACCATGTTGGTACGTTTGCATACAGTAAACCGGAGGGTACACATCCGCATGCGTGATCGTGGTCTTGCACCCTGCGGCAACAGAACCCGTAACGCTAGTCATTTCTCGGCTCCAAACGTTTATGAATCGTGGACGAGAATGAGCTTATTCCGACCTACTGCATGCGACGTCTGCTCCGTTGGCCTGGAAGGGGCAGGTGCCGCTGTCTGTGATTGGCGGAATATCACCGTACATATTTCAGGGGGGCTGGAGGTCAAACCGCCCCCACCAACTCACACCGCAGTCTGGGATATTTCTGTATTGGGCTTCGGAATTGAGAGCCGCATTTGCCAGCATACGGCTATGCAAGTCGCAAGAATCTAGCTAGATCATGGCAATCTATAGTCGTCTTTGATTAGCCCAATTGCAATGGATTATACTGCACAATTATAGCCTTCAACTAATTCGCCACCCGGGTTGACCCCTTAAATTGAATGGATGGAACTTGGCGGAAGTAGATAACCTTTTTATGGAAGCTAGGACTACCTTTGGTTTATTTTCATGCTTCTGGGGACTTGGGACTCGTTCATTCCCTACCCAGACGTACGTTTTCTTCACTGGCGGTAGTCATCTAGCGACGGATCTGGTGACTAAAGCCTAAATCTTACTTTTGTCGAATTGAGATGTTTTGCTCCAGTTGAAGTTAGGTAAAGAAGCCTTCTCACCAAATTCACCGAAACCAACATTTATGGGGGTCGCTGTGGAGGTAGAGCGACAACTTTATCTATGATCACTCCCTGTAGGCGACGATGAAGGCTGCTTTGTGGTAGGGAACTGTTCATTCGATGGAGCTATATGTCCTTCACGAGCTACATGTTGTATGAATATTGCTGCCTTTCTTATCCATGGCGTTGTCTTCAGCTCCTCGACCACCGCCCCGTGGGATAGAATTAGGCGATTGTACACAGTGGTGTCCCCAATACGATTGGGCATGTTAATTAATGACAATTGGCGAAGATATACTATCAGACATCAGGAAAGAATCCCAAAAGGGGGTTGGATTGCAAAAAAGGAGGCGGAAGCCGCGAAAGCTAAGCATCGTCCGAACACCACCAGGAGGGGTGTCAAACACCCACTCTCAGTACTGGACTTCTAGGTAATTACGATATATGACCCTACTTAATACAAGTATGGCCCTAAGAGAGCCCAACTTACCCTGGCTTGGTGGCGGATGCAGTTCGTGCCGGATGTGTCATCAAAAGCCGACGCCGGACGATTCACCAATGGTATAGAAGCGATTTCGAATTGGAGAACGAAGGCGTTGACGGCAAGAGGGAGATGGTCATTGATAGAGTATATGTGTGTTCCTACCGTAGGTGTCATGTGAACGTTTCTGATGTGTCCTTTCATGGGTCTTGCTTCTCCTCTCGCCCATGCCCAGTCTCCAACTCTTCAACCACAGCCTGGGAGCCACAAGTCGTTGAAAATAGTGACCTTCTCAACAAGAATGGGTATACTCTTGACCACCGATATAAACAATGAACAAAAATGGGTTAGTTACCCGGACAGGGTTTCCAGACAAATGGAGGCACCGTTTCGACATGTAGTACATATGGGTGAGTGCGTATAACCTACTCTCGAATCATTTGCTAATGGGCCAGCCAAGTATGAACTACGGGCTTTGCCGATGGAGGAAAAATTCATAGGTGGGTACACATATGGCTGCTATATTATCCACATTTAATACATGGCACTGCTCTCTGCGTACCTCCTAATGGAGTCTGGGTTTTCCATCCTCACCTTAGCATCTCCCTTCTTACAACATATATATCGACGAAATGGTACATCTCTTAGACCTCCCACTAGAGATCATCAGACCCATTATTTCGGATGTGGTCCGATGGCAGCGACTGAATGGGTCATTGGAGATACGCCGCACGTGCCGTATGTATAAGAGCCATCAATCGCAACCCGAGGAATGCTTCTTCCTTCTTCTAACCTATCGCAGGCGCTTTTGCGGATACGGTCGATGAGGCCATAATAACCACAAGGCTCATTGAGGATATCACAATCGACGACTCTCCTGAGGCGAAGGAAAGGATCAAAAACTGCCACCAGGTGACTGCACGCTACCTCTTCCACCTCCTCCGAACCAACAGAGTCGACACGCCTTGGATAAGCACGATTCGCGAGACTTGCAAGGCTGTCTTCCAACACGCAGGCCACGAAGATGACTCTTCGCAGCTCCAGTGGATCCAACACAGTGCCTGTTTCTACCTGGCCCTCTACAAAAGGGAGCGCGTGTTCTCCCTGGCGCCGCTGGAATCCGGAGTGGATTTGGATCTTATGGACAGGAAACCCAAACGCAGAGGCAATACTCATGCCAACCGCCTCGCCATCGCAGCATGCATGGGTGACTTGTCGCTGGTAAAGTCGCTATGTAGCCAGGGCTCGGATCCGGATCCCACGTCATTTTTCGGGAAGCCATCCTGGGCAGCCGCTGCACACGGTCACCTGGAGGTGTTGCAGTTCTTGGTGGCGCAGGCCGCCCTGATTCGGGATCCCGTTTCCGAGGATCCCGTTAATTCCGAGGACCCCGGTAATTCCGAGGATCCCGATCCCATGGGTCATCTGTTTTGGGGAGGTTCTGTTCCCGGGAGTTTCAGCGATTCCGAGGAAAACTACTCGATTTCCTCGATGGCCTCGGGTTCCGGGCCCAATATGAGTCGTTCCGCCCTGGGCGTGGCGGCGTATCGAGGCCACCGGCACATCGTCGAGTTCTACCTGGGACTGACCGTCTTCGGGCCCTCGGTCTTGGGCCAGATGGAGGACGCCATCTATTTCGCGGCGGATGGCGACCAGCCCGAAACGCTACGGACCCTCGCCGAGCGCTACCGGGAGGAGACGGCTGCGTACCAACCCACTTTCTTCCTGCAGGCCATCGACACAGGCCTCGCCCGCGCCAGCTGGCGCGGCGCGTCCCGGGCGGCGCGGGTCCTCCTGGAGCTTGGCGCGGACCCGGATGCGACCGTGGAGAACTACGAGAACAACGACATGGGCGATAACTACAGGGACTGGAATGACTACAAGAAAGACCCATACATCGAGGCGCCGCGCTCGTGCCTGCAGAACGCGGCCCGGGCCGGCTCCGCGGAGACGGCCCGGCTCCTCGTGGACGCGGGGGCCTCGCTTGCGGCGGCTCGCGGCGTGCACCACCGCCCTCAGCCGGTGCCGGGGCCGGGGCCGGTGCCGGTGGTGGACCCGCGCATGTTTATGCCGACAGAGGGACGGGGTTATCATTTTTCGCCGCCCACGGTGCGTCCTTTCCTTGACGCACGGCGCGAGGCGCTGTTGAGAGGTTTCGGAACGGTTGTGGAGATCATCGACAAAGCCAAAGCTGAACGAGGAACTGATACTTGATCAGAGCTGAGCCGTGCGGTATGGGTGGCATTGGAGGAATTGGGTCTGACGGATTCTACTGAGTGAGGGCGGCGTACAAACTCGGGCATCAATGCGGGAGAACATCCCTTACGTTGGGAACTTTGCTCGACATTTTGTCTCCAATCGACCTTGGACGAAATGGTAATGATATTTACGACAAGAAGACCATTTGCAGAAAAGGGGAAATGGGTGTTGATATGGTTGCTTGAGTCTAGATCATATGCAAAGTATAAAGTCCCCTTCGATCGAACGCATTGGGTGGCGATCCCTTACTTCTCAAAAAGCCTGCTTTGCGAACTGTTTTGTCTTGTATGAGAAACCCCCTAATGTCAATGTTTCGATTCAAGTACGTTTCTACCTCTACCCAGTCCTATGAGGCCTCTATTGGCTGTCGCGACCTCGAATCTGGCATTATCCAGGTAGCTCACAGTTTCAGCTACGACATAGAACAATCGTATCATCGAGAGAAGTCGCGGGAAATGGCAACATCGATACTGACCATGGTAGTTGTGGTTTTCAGTGAGACATGCGGTACAATGCCCCAGAAGAAAAAGCAAATACCCAAAAAGAGCAGATCAGTCTTCGATGTTGAAGCTTTAAGGAGAAAGTACACTAGGTATAGAGTTGCTCCCTCTGGATCCGACATAGAAATATTCGGAAATTGACAGTCACGCATTTATTCTACTCAACCAGTCGGTTCGCGGATGTTAGTCGCGGACATGATGCGGTTTGCTTGGACGGCAGCAGCTAAGGCAGCCACTTCTGAGCTGTGACTGGTTACACGTCCAACAACATGTGACACTTCACGCACCCAACATCCCCTCACTTACAGCCTCACAAATCACGGCAAACACAACATCACAATTTCCATTCTACTTAGTTAAGAATCACTACAGGAAACGTGGTAGCAACATCCCAACTGTCACAATGCGCACGTTCCGCACTAGACGGCAGGTTGGGCTTGGTGGCCCTTCGAGAGATGCCACTCTATACGGTCAGGCACCCAATGCCTGGACTCATCGCGCCGCCATGTACGAGGCTCGCATCTACGCGGCCGCAACCAACAGTTCGTTCGAGGTCTCCTCCAACAATAGCAGCGCCAGCGTCATCGCCGCGCTCGGGAGCCCCACTACGACCACCACCGACAACACCGTATTAGCCGGGCTGGGCGACCTGGACTACCTGCCCAACGAGGTGGTCATGATCGTGCTGGAGCACTGCACGCTCCGGACGCTGCTGCGGCTGCTGCGCGTCAACCGCACGGCTCATACCATGGTGCGTTGCCTGCGCGACTTTGACACAGTGAACGACACCATCAAGGGCAACAAGGCGCGTTCCCGCGGCCCCTACCCCAAGATCTGGTCCACGCTGGTGCGCATCAACACGTTCCAGGGCCTGCGGCAGTTGATGATGTGCAAGATTTGCGACAAGTGCGGCGATAAGGGCGCCAGACTGCGGGTGGCCAAGGTCAAGATTCTGTGCGACAAATGCGACTCGCCGAAAAAGCGTCTGCTATGAATGGTGGTGGCGGGAGAAGCTCATTATACTACACCTGATGGATGGAAGTTGAGGGCAAGAGGAAGTGTTACATTGGATCCAAGCGATGGCCGGATGGGGGTAGATCAAGATCAGGCCCGGATGAAGCAATGGATTCTTACGTCTAATTGGCCATGCTCCAAATTGATATTAAAGGTACTTGAATCTACTATTACATCTGGTATCTGCTGATGAAGGATTCCATTGATGGCACCGTGTAAGCGGCGTGCTTCTGCCAGTCTGCTTCTAGAAGCGGACGTTGAGACATTACTTATCGATAAGCCTGTCTGCGGGGCATGGGAATACCACTTCTTGTAGTAGAATCAGAATCATCAAGGAAAACGGTCGGGCCGCCACAGTGCCGGTCCGTCTGTTTTGTTCGCCAGGCTTCCAGGGTCCTTCTGTAAATTTAGTGGGTTTTTGTCGGGGTGCACGGACTATCGGCCGCCTGTCAATCGCCCAAAGGCCCAAAGGCAGGCAAACAACAATTTTTCAACACAGGGAAGCTACGATTGATTAGTGACCCGATACGTGCCCCTCCAGAAGCTGTCGTCCCTTCACCTCCATATCCCAACCATCTTCAGCCTGGTTCGGTCCCAACATCACGACCTTGACTCCCCTCACCTCCCCTTCTTGTCCAACCGCACGATCTTTATCTTTCTTCTCAATACCCAAACTGATACTGAATCATGTCGTTCGGCGGGCAAACCCCGACCATTATCGTCCTGAAAGAAGGTAAGGAAGAACCCCTCCTCCTCCTCCCCCCTACTACGAGGCTGTGGATCTCTGACACACTTTCTTTGGAATAGGCACCGATTCGTCGCAGGGTAAAGGTCAAATCATCTCCAACATCAATGCCTGCTTAGCTGTCCAGGCTACCATCAAGTCCACTCTGGGCCCCTATGGAGGTGACCTGTTGATGGTCGACGAGAATGGCCGCCAAACTATCACCAACGATGGCGCGACCGTCATGAAGCTCCTCGACATCGTCCACCCCGCCGCCCGTATCCTCGTCGACATTGCCCGCTCACAAGATGCCGAAGTCGGCGACGGAACCACATCAGTCGTTGTCCTGGCCGGCGAGATCCTCAAGGAGGTCAAGGAGCACGTCGAGCAGGGTGTCAGCTCTCAGATCATCATCAAAGGTCTGCGGAGAGCCTCCACCATGGCCGTCAACAAGATCAAGGAGATTGCCGTCCGGACCGACGAGGCCGACAAGCGGGACACCCTCGTCAAGCTCGCCGGCACCGCCATGACCAGTAAGCTGATCAAGCGCAACACCGACTTCTTCACCCAGATGGTCGTCAATGCCGTCCTGTCTCTCGACCAAGATGACCTCGACGAGAAGCTCATCGGCATCAAGAAGATCCCCGGTGGCTCCCTGACCGAGTCCCTCTTCATCAACGGTGTCGCCTTCAAGAAGACCTTCTCCTACGCCGGTTTCGAGCAACAGCCCAAGTCCTTCGAGAAGCCCAAGATCTGCTGCCTGAACGTCGAGCTCGAGCTCAAGGCCGAGAAGGACAACGCCGAGGTCCGCGTCGAGCAGGTGTCGGAATACCAAGCCATCGTCGACGCCGAGTGGCAGATCATTTACAAGAAGCTCGAGGCTATCTACAAGACTGGCGCCAAGGTTGTGCTGTCCAAGCTGCCCATTGGCGACTTGGCGACTCAGTACTTTGCCGACCGCGACGTCTTCTGCGCCGGCCGTGTCGCTGCTGGAGATATGGAGCGTGTTGTGCAAGCTGCCGGTGCCACGATCCAGTCTACGTGCTCCGATATCCAAGCCCACCACCTCGGAACTTGCGGCAAGTTCGAGGAGCGCCAAATTGGTGGTGAGCGCTTCAACTTCTTCGAGGACTGCCCCGAGGCCAAGACCTGCACACTGGTCCTGCGCGGAGGTGCCGAGCAGTTCATTGCCGAGGTCGAGCGTTCGCTCCACGACGCCATCATGATTGTGAAGCGTGCCATTAAGAACCACATGATCGTTGGTGGTGGTGGTGCTGTGGAGATGGAAGTGTCAGCCTACCTGCACGGTTTCGCCGACCAGAAGGTGTCGCACAAGCAACAATCCATTATCAAATCCTTTGCCAAGGCGCTCGAGGTCATCCCCCGACAGCTGTGCGACAACGCCGGTTTCGACGCCACCGATATCCTGAACAAGCTTCGCGTGGAACACCGCAAGGGCTCGACGTGGGCGGGTGTGGACTTCAACAACGAGGGTGTGGCGGACATGATGGAGCGCTTCGTGTGGGAGCCGGCGCTGGTCAAGATCAACGCCCTCCAGGCCGCGACGGAAGCCAGCTGTTTGATCCTGGGCGTGGACGAGACCATCAGGAACGAGGAGAGCCAACAACCACAGCAGCCCGGCAAGCCTCTGCCGCCGGGAGCTGCGCAAAGGGCTCTCCGCGGACGCGGACGTGGCATGCCCCGTCGCTAAGATGTTAAAAGGCTTTGGGATGAGGCTGCTTGAAGAAGGGTTTATAGGAGGCATGGTCAATCAAACGACACATCACCTCACTCGTATCCGGTGTCTTCACGGGTTTCAGTACAACGTATAGATCGTTTCTTGTAGGACACGGATATAGATGTTCGGCGTCGGTCTGGAAAATGTATTGAAAGCTGAGATTTGGGCCCTACTGCCATGACGCCCAGATGTTTGACCATACCAAGTTGTTGGCGGATATGTAGACCCAAACCAATGAAGCATAGTACTCGAGTACTTGCATCAAAGACTTCTTAATCAACTTTACGAAAGTATTTTGGCCGTTGTCTGGACAGTAGCAATTTGCCATCATCTTGGGTCAAGCAGATCTAGGTGTGCCCACTATATTGAGTGTTGCCGTAAACCTACGGAAACAACATGTTTAACTTGACTGCGACTTGATGTAGTGAGGGGAAGACAATACCTAGTCGTATATCATGCAATTCGAGCATCTTATGTGTGCTCGGTGCTCAGCTGGGCCAAGGTGCTGCCGTTCAGCCACTGAGCTCGATGTCCCGTCCATGATAGGGGCTGGGAAAAGCAACACTCGAAAACCAACATGGAGATAGACAAGATAAGTAGCAGTCTATCGAGAGGCAATGACATTGAGGCTGACCACGAGCAAATGGGATCTTCTTGTTGGCGGCCAGGCCCAGCAGCTCATCCGATGGGTTGTTTGGCATGGTTGGTGCTCTAGCAAGCCAGCGGTGAATCCACAGTTACCATCATCATATGTTGCATGCTTTGCGGTGCCAGTGCTGTCGATACTCACGATTGAATAGAACAGAACAAGCCACTGCCAACATTGCAATCCTGTCCTCTTAATAACAACTGCCCACACAGCTTCTTCCAACTAACTTGCTACCTTCATGTTAGCCGAATGATATGCAGGACATAAAGTAACGAGAAGTTACGCGATATGAATGATGCTTGGTCCTCATTTCAACACCCATCAGAGAGGGGCCAAGATTCAAAGTTGCTGTCCCCATGCTGTGGTCACTGTTGAGGCCACCGTTATTCCTGTAATTACCTCTGATCTCAGGGACGTTGAATAAGGCAATGGAGAGTAAGCCTTTGGGTTATCAAGAGCGAATGGAACCGGAATAATGGATCTCGCAAGTCACCGAGTCCGGTCACGTAGGAAAGAGCAAGGGTGGTCAGTTTATGTTATGGGGAGGTAGCGGATGTTTTCATTCCATCTGGCTACCAGATCATTGCTGAAGATACAGCGAGATGTATGGGTTCGGTTCCTCCCTTTCACAGCAGCAGAGGATTCCTCGTGAAACTTGGCACTATCCATCCATTACCACCACCAAGACCACGTAGAGCCAACTTTGTCCATCTTCCATGACAATATCTTTCTTCCCCCCCGCGAGAATCTCGATGAGAAAGCAGTGTAGTAGGTCGGGAAAGCGTCTAGCCCGAACCTGTGTAGCAGCGCCAGGTCTTGAAGGAGGCGGGGTTGTTGTAGGTACCGGGGACGTAGCGGGTGGCAAGGCCAGTGCAGCCAGAGTCCCTAGATAGCAGGTAAATCCCCATGGTTAGCAAAGTCGCAATGTGCAATGGAGGTGGGAAGAAGACGAAGAGGACGAAGAAAAGGGAACTTACTTGTAGGTCCAGCAGTCGAACTTGGAGTAGGTCCTGATGGACTTGATCTCAGCGCCACCAGCGGCGGCGAGGTTCTCTAAAGAAGCGAATTGAGTTAGTCATGTACTGCCCCGACGTGTCAAGAGTCGAGAGATAGGAATGGTTTGCTTGGGGATGCCCAAAACGTACCGCAGACATTGAGGTTGCCGTCATCCACCTTGTTCCAGCAGGAGCCGCCGAGACCGGTGTCGGTGCAGTACTCGAACATGTAGGCAGAGCGGTCCTCGACAGCAGCGGCCTTGGCAACGGGGGAGGCGTTAGCCAGGGAGACGAGGCCGACGACGGCGGTGGAGACGATGGTCATGAACTGCATCTTGACGGTTGAGGTTTGGGGTTGTGGATATGTGTAGAAAAAAGTAGGTGTTTGTTGTTGTACGTTGTTGACTGCTTGACGCAAAAGGGTGTGTGATGTGCAAGATGTAAGTTGGTTTGTGTGATCGAGAGTTGAGAGTTGGTGGTTGATGGGAAGGAGGAATCAGAAACTGAAGCTGGAGGAGAGCATGAATAAATATCCTTTGGGAAGAGGTGAATGCAATAGCAAGCTGTGAGTACAATAGTAACAAGTTGTGTGAATAGATCAATTATTGTCACAGTAGATTGAATTGACAGGAAGAACCCCCTCGAGTAACTGAATACACAGGCTCCCCTGGCCATGTACCTAGCCTATGCAGAAGTGAATGCAGTCACTATTTACAGAAACGTGACATCTATGTTATCATTGTCCACCTATTCATCACATTGTACACATTGTGAAGTGGCCCAAGATCCAGAGATTGAAAGGAACAATGCTGTCAAATGTAATGATGTAGCTATGCATACTGACTGACAAGATACTATACCGTGTTACTATTTTAATCAGTCATTGAACACTGTCTGGCTTTGTACTGTCTTTCAGCATGACCCCCCAGGGGTTCAAAGCCTAACGATAATGTCAATAGGACTTGTCATTCTTACATTTTAGTACTCTTTGACATTGAAAAGCATGAATCAGAGTTGCAGAGAGTAGTTGTGCTCCTATTTTCAATCATGAACACGCCTCCAGCAAGCAACCATGACACGGTAGTACTTGGAATGGGATGTACATAATATCACTTGGGCAATGGACTGTACTACTGTCAATGGAGTTGCAGGCGAGTGACGGAATACCAGGTCAGTGTCACAATACTCCGATAGAAGATCCCAAATCGCTCCATATCTACTGGATATGAGCTCAAAGCACAACTGGGAGACCTCGCAGTCCGCGTCTCACCATATTTACTTGTTCACATTATCTGACCTCTCAACCTGGCTCTAAAGGAGCGAGACTAGGCTATTTCACCGAGTCACGATATTGGGACACCAGGATGGACAAGATGGAGCGATGAAAAGTTGATAGTATCTGAATGCAATATGGGATTGATTTGTGTTTGCCCTAGCATGTTATTATAAACAGATAGTTATGGTATTTACAGATAATTAGGGTATTTACAGGATACTAGATAGATATCACGACTTGATCTCCCCCTTGGTCCCCTTGATCGCCACCAAGTCCTCCTCGTCGAACACGATGCCAAAATACCGCCGCAGCGCCTCGACCCTTTCCGTGTCCGTCTTGAGTACGACTTCGAGCTTCGTCTCCCCGTGTCTCCGCCACTTCAGCTTGTCGTGGTCCAGGATGATCGCGCCGTCGAGCTCGCCGGCCACAGCCGCTTCTTCGGGAGACCCAGGCCCTTCTTCGCCTCCCTCAAACTCCACCAGGGTCTCTCGATCCGTCGTGAAGCGGACCGCGAGCACCTTCTGGTGGAAAAAGGACGAAGGGCTCTTCGAGGGGCTCAGGTTCATGCACGCAATATCCTCGGGGATGAACTCGAAGTCCGCAAAACAGTAGACCGGGGTCCACTCCGCCTCCGGCCGGATGCGTTGCTCGTAGACCCAGCACTTGAAGTCCTGGTTCAGGTTCTGGGGGATGGCCTCGTACACGAGCCGCATCTGGCCGGGGGCGATCTGGGTGTGGACGACATTGGGGGTGAGCGGCAGCGGCTTGGCGGCTTCGTTGGCGCCAAAGGCCACGTCGACCATGTACTTTTGCAGGACGCCGTCGTCACCCAGCAGGGTGACGATGTTGAAGCAGTGCGAGAAGCCGCCGTAGCGGCGCGTCTCGGGGTTCAAGACGCGGGAGCCTGCCAGGTACACGTTGTACCCGAGGGACCGCAGGACCGTGTGAAAGAAGGAGTTGGCCTCCATGCAGTAGCCACCGCGATGGCACTGCCAGGGCTGGGGTTCCCCCTCGGCGCCGGTGACGTGCGACTGCTTCTCGACGATCTTGCGGAAGAGGAACTGGGGCCGCACATTGATGGTGCGGTGCCATGAGTAGTGCAGCGACAGGTTTTCGAAGGGCACTTTCACGACCTGGTGTTTCACGAGCAGCGTCAGGTAGGCCAGTTGGTCCACCGCCGTCGTCGACCCGTTGGACAGCTGCTCCGTGACCGAGTAGATGCGCTGCCGCTGGGGCAGGACGATGCGGTCAAAGTACTGCTCCAGCTGGGCGCGGGTGTAGGTTGGCCGGTCCGTCATGATGAGATGTGAGAGAAACACTGGAAAGAGCAAATAAGCTTTGAGTGTATAGTCCTATGCGATGTCAAAAAGTTGCCTATTTGGGGGTTGTCGTTGAACCTTGTTTTCTTACCAAGCAAAGAACCCAAAAATATCTCATTCCCGAACAACCCGAGGATGGCGGCTGGGCATGGAGAAAGTGGGACGACGAAGAGCCCCTGTGACGTCATGATTATTGGTATTATCCACTGCTGTCGGCAGTTGGATATCCTGCCTTATCTACGCAGCTGCAAGGCCGACTATGGTCTGGATAATAATTGCAACTTTCTGAGGCTGCTAGAATAGAAAACTGGAGCTCCGTAGGGCTGTCGCAGAACTGCAGTCTCCATGTGCCATTGTGTGGCTGTAAGCAGGATGGGTTGGGCACCTGCCTAGCGACCGTGGTTCGTCTCCAGCAGTGATAATCGTTCGCTAAGAAATGGAACCCGCGGTGTTACTAAGTTTGCATAGCGAGTTGTCTACACATTCAGTCCCTCTTCTATTACCGGGGGCCGTCGCATATTGGCAGTCAATGGGGACGATTCTTCTTCTTCCGCCTCGTTCCGTGCAAGTGTGACTTAGTGTTCCATTTCTCACATGTGTAGGAGATGTCTCCTCTTCTTCATTAGCACATTCAATATGTAAATTTAGGCGGCCTACTTAATATCATGACAAGTAAAGAAGCATCCGTGAGCAAACGAGAAACTGGATTCCTACGAGGCTTCGTACATGATTCAACCGTCATTATATGCCTGTCACTTGATCGAGGACAACTATGTCATGGTCAGCAAAATTCATACCTCGCATCTACCGTGGGATCCCAGGGGAGCAAAACTACTCTACAGAGTGTGTTAAATGCCTGCCAACGTTGCAAGCTTCCTAGAAGTTGTATGCCAAGTCGGACGTCCGTCCCCTATTTGGCCTCGCAAAAGTAGCTCGCGATACGTGCCATAGAGGATGTCACCCCTTGCCAACTCTCGCCATTCTCCAATTTCCCACTCTCCTCATCCTCCTTATCCTCGCTCTCCGTATTTTTACTCTCCTCCTCTTCAGTCTCCTTCTCTTCAGTCTCCTTCTCTTCAGTCTCCTTCTCCTCATTCTCTACCTTCTCGCTCTCCGTCTCCCTAATCGCCTTCTTCTCACTCTCCTGTTTCGCCATCGCGTCAGTGAGCTTCCTGTATTCCTGCTCCCAAATCTTGAGCAGGGCCTTTCGAATATCCTCCGTGGTCGTAGATTTCTCAGGAACCTGCTCAAACTCGCCAGGATCGTAAAATACATTTTTCGACGGGCAGTATCCGTTGAACGGGCTGGGGAAGTACTTGTAGTAACGGCCTAGCTGAATTGCAAACTGTTTAAGCGGGTAGGCCTTGTCCGCAGAGCTCCACACCTTCTCGAACATCCTATCCCATCGCTTATCGTTTGCTACGACGTAAAGACCGCTCCGGGCACGCGAGAACAGAACATTGAGTCGACGGAAGTCCAAGAAGCCAGGGTTGTAGGTTACGACGGGGTCAACAATAACAATGTCGTATTCCATGCCTTGAATCTTGTCAACTGTCTCGATGGCAATGTTAGCGGCTTGCGGATAGTGATCGCTCATCTTTGTTCTTGCATATCTCAGCCGCTTGTATTCAAGTCGGTAGGGAGTGAGAACCGCAATGGTTGCAGGATGTGCGTCGCCGCCGAAACCTGCTTCGATAAGGTCCTCGAGGATATTGATGACCGCCACAATATATTTATTGCAGAACTTGGGCATGCCTTTTCTGTCTTTTTGCTCTTCCGCTCCCGGGATATCGAAGTAGACGACTGAATGAGGCTTGCCGTACTTCTTCTCGTTGTGCGCAACAATGGCTTGGGCAAGTGGTCTGTTCTTGACCTCTGTTTCCTCACCGGACTTGAGTCGACCTTCGTAGCGCGTGTTGTTGTAGATGGCGGCTATCTCAGGGACCGCTCGATATTGGGTGTCAAAGAAGGCGGCTCGGAACCCTCGATTCTGGAGACGTGCTTGGAGCGAGTGCTTCATTTGGTCCTTGAGTGGACTCTTTCTGTCGAGATGGCCGGAAGCCGGTTGCATTTGGAAAGGATCACCGACCATGATTTTGCCTATAGCCTGGCTGTAAAAGCCTAGCAGGGGCCACCACTGATACTCTGGTACCCTAGCAGCTTCGTCGACGATGATCAGTTCGCAGGTGTTATAACTGTTTTTGACCACAGAATCTGCTACTCCGGAGACAGTTGCACAGACAGCAGTGGCTCCGCAGATGATCTGCCCCATGAAACCATGAATGTCTTTGATGAAAGCCGCGACATCTGCATCTCTGTAGATTTCGCCTTTGCTATATCGGTTATACTTGGCTTCCAATTCGGTGTCCGTTGACAGCTTTTGCTTCATGAGCATTCCAACAGACAAGGAAATGTGCTGGACGCGCTCGTCGTCGACTCCCTTGAAACTGCCATAGGCATAGGTCCTGTAATGATCATAGATGGCATTGCGCTTTTCTTGGGATCCTTCGTTCTGCTTTGAAGGGTTGACAGGCTTCTTCGACATCTCGCTCAAAGTCTTTCGCTTTGCATCTTCAGCATCCCTAAGAAATATGTTTGTTTCTGTCTTAATGCTGTGCAGTCTTACAGCATAGGAATCGCCTCGGACCGTGGGATCCAAGTTCTCAAGCCAGCTGTTTATGTCAAGTGCAATGCTGTCGGCTCCACGATTTCCAGCGGAGGTGATGAGGACTTGGTGCTTTTTCTTGTCGAGGAAGAAAGGCTTGACGGCCTGGACGATGAAACTGCCGGAAAAGAAAGTCAGCATATCATTAGAACCAGTCGAAGACATGGTCCACTTACTGGGTTTTGCCGGTACCTGGGCCACCATGGGCAATAACGAACCCTGCCGGCGCAGAGCGACCCATCTCAAGTGCCTCCTTCTGGCTTTGATTGAGGTGTAAGTAATGGGAGTCGACAAGAGTTTTGTCTTCAAGCGGAGTATATATATCAACGCGATCCACCTCTTTCTTGCCACCACTTGCCAAGAATTGGAGTAATCCGTCGCCTCGCCCCTGCAGCTCATGAATACCCTGATACACATAGACAAACTCAGAATGTCGAACGACCGTGTCGACCTCACCCTTGATCCACGGCTGCTGCATGATGTAGTTCATTATCCTGTCTGGACCCTTCAAATCCGCAGGTACGTTGACGTGCGGAATGGTATTCCAGAGAAACGCCATTGTGTTCTTGTTGGTCAAGCTGTGATGCAGAGCATCGATTCTGGGCGTGGTTCTCAAATCGGGCTTGTCTTCGTCTTTGCCCAAACTGTGATCGTGCAGACTCTTCTTGGGCCTCTTTTGCCGGGGTTTCAGCTTTGCCGCCAGGACACCCGGGGCTGAAGAGGGGAAAGGTTCGATGAACTCCATGTGTAATCGGACTTGGACGAAGAAGCGTCCTTTTTCGGTCCTGGTGTTGTACTGAAGGTATAAGAAACCTCTGTCACCCGGCGAGATGGTAGAGGCTTTGCCTTTGGCAACCTCCTCACGATGTGACTTGGGAAGTTCGACGACGGCTATCAGCGAATGGTCCTTTGGCTTCAGGATTCGAAGTCGGCAGTTATTGAAGACAAAACCTTGTTCATAATCAGTGATTGTTTGAACAATCTTGGCACCCATGGCGATGGTGGCGACATATTCTACCACGGAAGAGAACGAGTCCTTGGCATCCTTCCTTTCCTCGTCGATTACCTCCTTCCATTGGAGATTTTGGGCATCATGGTGGTCGTACACAATGCTTTTGATCACATTGCTGTACTCCCCGGACAGGAACCTCTTGTACAACGCCATGACCGAAGATCAATGTGTCTGGCAGTTGTATAAAAGTGTGACGGCAATATCTTCCAAAAGCGTGTCTAGTAATCTCGATGACGGGCAACAAGTTGATGATGCATTTGCAAGTGAACTTGGAAGTAGTGTAAGTGTGAGAGGTTGTCTGTACCATGTATCTATTAGTTCTTGATAATCCAACTGTTTAAATGTGGACGGGATGAAGAGGGTGGTATAAGAACACATTGTCGAATGCGGTAGAAGGGAAGGCCAAGTCTAGAGCCAACTTACCTTATGTCGAAGGGCGGTACAAGTTTGAGACAAGTTAAAATGATCTCGACGATGGAACACTGAAATTCACTACAAGTTGCATGTAAGTTTCCGCACAGTTCCAAGTTTTTCGTGCCCTGATGGGGTATTGGTGAAAGGTGTATGGGAAACGTCTTGGGATTTCCGTGAGGAAGCGTTGAAAGAAATGAAGCTTACCTACCAGTGCAAGTGTTCTGAAGCAGAACTTGGGTTGGGAAGGAAATGACGTTTACAATATCAGGCCTGTGATATTTGTGTGCCAACTCCAAGAATTGGCAAAGTTGAAAAGTCCAACGTGAGGGATAGCCAAACGGTTGAGGGGGTGTGAACTGGTAGAGGGATGATTGAAAAAACAATTTCCAAGTTTGAAAATGCTTCAAGCATGGACTGGGGAAAAAGAAAAAGATGATGCCAAATGGAAGAGGTGGCAACCTTTCAGGCCTGGTGTTGAAAGTTGAGTGAGGAACCTGAAGCTCCGGTCTCTGCAGAGTTCCAAGTTTTGTTAATATCAGCGTTCCAGAAAAGAAAGAGGTCTGGTTTCTAATTTGGATGGGTGCAACTGGGTGCTTCTGCAATACTTGATTGTGTGATTGATCAAGTTGGCTTCTCCCACCTGTAGCTTAGGGATGGAGGTTCAAGATCAACAGCCCAATGGTGACAGCAGTGTACACGATATTTTGATATAACGATGTAAGTACCAATGTACCAATACAATTAGGTCCCAACCTCAGGCACAGAAGGCATGTACGGGAAATATTCGAAGTCTTCCCAACTGTTCGTTTGGTGGCACACTCGTGAACCGGCTGTTTCCTATCGAATAGATAACTTTCCGTTCTAGGCCTACTCTAGGGCTGCATAAATGTCACTAGAACTGCATTATCTAGAAACCAGATGCAATGGATTGTAACGAAGCAATAGACTGCATGGTATTGCTGTTCTGGAGGAAAGCTTCCATCCGCTTATACCTACATCTAGATGGTGGCATGGATATCGACTGGTAACGAGTCGCCCTCACAACCTGCAGAGAAACCCCAAATCGAGCTAGACAGGACATATTTAGCTGCACATATGCCCTTGCGATGCCTCTACTACCCGTGTGCGATGGATCTTGTTCTCCCATGGTACTTCCGTACGTGTAAGCATTCCCTAAGCGCTGAAGAGTTGACAATCCCATATGTATCAAAAATAGAATGGCCCGTCAAGGTACCTCTTCACAGTTTTTGTATTTGTTTATTCACAACACCAACAACTGAAGGGTGTCCTTTGGCGAGTGGGAGAGTGGAAAGCAACAAAATTTGGCCTCTCACCGTCATGCCAAGCAAATACAAGAGACGGGACGTTAATTCCCATGGCAACCTTGATCGGTTAGCCATCAACCTGATTTGAACTGTGAGTGTTTACTTGATGACAACTTTGATGCATACCCTCACAAAATCCAGTCGTCGACCCCCCGTGCCTGATATCATCACCAGTGAGATCTGGAAAGGCACAAATGACAAGTATCATGACCCCGACCTACTTCTCACTACGGTACTAATCAAATTGAACCACCAGAGCAAACGAGCAGCATGGCCACCATATCCGACCTCATTTCGACAAGAATAAAACAGTCTACAGATTCATACCACCGCCTTCTTCTCCTTCGCGGGCCGAACCATGGGGACCGAGACCGGCTTCTCATCCGTAAGAGCCGAAAGATCCTGTACGGCGAACCCGACCTTCTCGTATACACTCTTTCCCTGGGCACTAGCAAGGAGGAACGACGGCAGCCCCCGCGCGTCGGCGTAAGCGTTGCCCCACTCCACTAAGCCGGTGCCGATGCCGCGGCCTTGGTGTGTGTCCATGGTGGCTAGGATTTCGAGCACTGTTTTGTGATTGATGAGCAGGTAGGTAGCTTGACAGCAGATAGGATAACAAGAAGAGTGATAGCAAGAAGAGTGATAGCAAGAAGAGTGATAGCAAGAAGAGTGATAGCAAGAAGAGTGATAGCAAGAAGAGTGATAGCAAGAAGAGTGATAGCAAGAAGAGTGATAGCAAGAAGAGTGATAGCAAGAAGAGTGATAGCAAGAAGAGTGATAGCAAGAAGAGAAGATGTTAGATTTAGTACTTACTCAAATGCTCCCTTCCTTCCATGAGCAACATATGAAACCGTCTCGCCGGCCCAAAGATCCCCTCAGCCACCTCGTAGCTCATGTCCGGGATGTCGTCGAAGGCGGACCACGACGCGCGCCAGTCCCAGTCGTCGCCGGGCCGTAGGTGGCGCCACATGCCAAAGGCCGCCACCTTTCCGGTTTCTTGGTCGCGGACGACGCGCATCATGGTCTCGGGCGGGGGAGCCCCATCGCCATCCGCAGCAGGCCGCTTCGGCTGCGTCACGTTGCGCAGGTAGTCCCGCTCCGAGTAGCGGCGGCCCGACTCGGTGTGCGGGAAGAGCGACTGCATGCGCGCCGAGCTCTGGGCGTTCCACTGCACGTCGACGATGCGGGGGACGTCGGCCGGGGTCGGAGTTTCGATCTTCCAGGCAGTCTTTCCCTTCTTCATGATACCATTCAGTTTGTCATCATCAAGAACCGCCATTACTGCTTTGGTGGTTGTGGCTTCGGCCATCCTTGGAGAACAGCTTGAGATGGGTAAAGAAACAAATGTTGGTGCTACAACGGTAGTAGAAACTTTGTGTCGCGATGTATTGGGGAGAAGTAGATCAGGCAGTGTTGTGTGCTGCCTTGGGTGATGCTGTTGCCTATTATATCAGTGCTCGTCGATCCGGCTCTCGGAGCAAAAGCTCGGAGTTGCGGCCGCGCAACATTTTGCGATACCGGGATTAACAGTCAACCAACACCTGCTTGGAAGGAGGGCAATTGCCGATTGGGCGTGTCAGCAGCAGTGCTCGTAGCTAAAAAAAAAAAAAAAAAGGCTCGGTTTCGGCGTTGGGCAACTGTCGCCAATTGGGCGGTGGTGAACCAGGGTATGCCTGCAAGTGCTTACACGCTGCTACCCATCCCCGTCGGTTCTGAAGCTTGAGCCGGGCGTCGGGGATGATTTGAACTGCCCACGGCGTAAACTAACCGATGCAAGATGTGTATTAGATTATGGAGAATATTATGTATTAAATCACCATTATTAATTTCGCAAAGTCCCTTTTGCGCCCCCCTTCCTCAAGTTCGGCAGCCCATAAAGTCGCAAGTATCACTCTTTTCTCCTATCCCACATACTACTCCTCCGAGGTGTAACGTCCCGACGTCGTAATGGTATTGCTCAGCGCCCCCAGCTTTTGGATCTGGTCGGCCAGCGACACCGACGTCGTGTAGGCCTTCCGCGCGATGTACCCTTGCCCGTTCTCGCCGGCGTGTTCCACGTTCCACTCGAGGATCTGCTGCACCATGCCCTCCACGGTCGTGACGACGCCCTTGTAGCCCAGGCCGCCCTCGCTCACAGGGCGAGCAGACTCTTCGTTGGTCGCGACCAGGTGCGTGCAGATGGAAAACAAGCCAGGCTTCAGGTAGCGGGCGTCGCCGCCGACGGCAGGGATGATGCCCTTGAGGATGGGAAACTTGTAGGGTAAGACAGACCACCACTCGTTGGCGTGGGCGAGCAGCAGCATGAGCGCCGGTGGTAGCGGGAGCACCATGAAGGGGTGGATCGATAGGGTCCGGATCGCCGTGTACATGTGGTTGTAGGCGACGGGCGGGTTGGGGTCGGTGATGACGTAAGGCCTCCCAGCTTGGGGACTGTCCGGTCGCAGCAGGGCGGCCTCGTGGTGCAAGTGCGCGACGGCGACGTTGGCACCATGAACGAAGCTCTGGACGATGTGGGTGGCCCATCTATGGCAGCAGCATCTTCAAGTCAGTATCTTGGCGCTATATAGGCCAAAAGGAAAGGATGAGAGGAACGTATCAAGGTATGCTCACGTTGGCATGACGGCCCTGGAGAGAGGGTCGCCTAGAATGTTATCTGAGGGGCTGCCGTAAACACCATTGGCGGGCCGAATGCAGCCAGTGCGAAACCCTTTCCGGTTCGCAGCACACACCGCCCGCTCCGCCACCGCCTTGGACGCCGGATAGTTGCCAAAGAACTCGTCGTGGGGCCGTAGCGGTTTCCCGAAGAAGTCGCGGCAGTCCAAGATCTGCCAAAAGTGCCGGGGCCAGATCCCGAAACGCCAAGGCGACACGAACGGCTCGATGGGCCGGATGGCGATGGACGCCGACGACGTGCAGCTAAGAACGTCGGCGCCGGCCCGCGCGGCCGCCTCCATGATGTTCCGCGTACCCGCCACGTTCACGCGCTCGGGGAAGGCGTACACGTACTTGGACCGGTCGGACGGAATGATAACGGCCGCCGTGTGGAACACGGTCAGCGGCAGTTTCGCCGCGGAGAAAGGCCAGGGCCGGGCAAAGGCGGCCGCCACCGACGATTTGGACGTGATGTCGGTCTGCGCAAAGTCTACCTGGGTGGCAGGGCCCGTCTTCATGTCGTTGCGCTCCGTCTTGCGGATGTCCAGGATCCGGATGCTTTGGGGCGGAGTGCCCCGGGCCAAGAGCTGGAGGACGATGAAGCCTCCGACAAGACCTAGATCTCATGGTTAGAACATCGGGAGTGACTGGGGTTGAGAGAACGTCATCAGAGTGACGCCTTACCGGAACCCCCTGTCACGACATATCGTCGATTCTGTCTGGGCGGCAAGTTGGCTGTATAGTCTACAGGGCTCATGCGAAGCCTCTCATAGGTTTCCTTGAGCTGAGCTGGCTTCCATGGAGAATCCGCGAGCATCCGGACCTCCTCGGGAGTCCCCTTTAGCAAGGCGTTTATGCGCACCAGATAAGCGAATAGTAATCCGACAGCCAGGTAAGTAAAGATGGCCAGCCAATCCAACAGCGTGAAGTCCTTCATCTTTGCCAGTAGGAGGGGTTGTACGAAGAGCGACGCGGTAAGATTCTAGGGACCGCCATGGCTAAGGTGCCTCTTTAGAAGGAATCCCGCTGTGCCGGTGTTGTGGTGGAGGGTGGTATCAGACGGCTAGTGGTGTGACAGGGCCGGGGGGTTGGGGTTCGTTGAAGTCATCGGGTTGGACCGGCCGCGATTTAAGTCCGATGCTGCATTGTTTGTAACATGCAACATTCACGGTATCCTGATGCTAAAGTAATCGACTTTTGCCAGCGTGGCAGGGGGCTTCGGGCTTAGGTTAGCTCCAACTATCTCGCAATTCAAAACGAAGCCGGTGCTCTTTTCGTTCTAGCTGCCGCATGAAACCCCCCATTGCAACACGGATGCTTCGGAAACATTGTGGCAAGTGCCGTCTCATCTCCAAGTTTGGAGTAATGACTGAAGATTAACAGGTAGATGTTTGTTGAGTTTCTGCCCCGTATTCGCGGCGCATAAAAAGAGTCAAGTAAATAGGAAATGGATGGCTGGGAAGTGAGCAAGACAAGTACTTAATTATTAGTCCGAAGCCCCTCAATTGTTTCGAAGGCTATCTGAGTGCCAGTATCACAGAGTTCACATGGCGGTTTCACTAGTCACTCTATCTTGACTTCCAGTGACGCCACCCCTTGACCAAAAAGTGAGGACCCGTTACTACAGCTTCATTCTGATAGATCTCTCGTTGAGTCGCATAACGTGCTTCCAAACACATCCCAGGGCTGCAGCTGCCGAGAATTTGACAGCTCCTTTACCCTTTCCGCCTCCTGCAAGTTTTCTCGTGTAGTAGGCCTTCTGCAGCAATATGATCATTACTCGTTCGCGGCCCACACCAAGCTGGCCCCAGAGACAAACTGATGCACAGCAATGCTTCTTTACTTCAAGTCATGCCACTGCATACATGTGTGGTTGGCAGTCCTGGCTTTGAGTGCTGGCATTTCATGACTTCTTGCGTGCGACCTGCTGCATGGCTCTCTGACACCTCGTGCTGACGCCTTCTCTCGGGTCCGTGTTCCAGCATTCATACACCTCACAACCAACCAACCATGCGGGCCGATCAAGGCTTTCGGTGAGCATGGCGTACGGATTCTGGCTAATGCGCTCACCCATTGACGGGGTCGCGATCGAATACGAACAATGGCGTTGATTTTCCAAGGGGTTACTCGGGGGTTGAAGCATTTGGCCCCTTTGATGCACCTGGGCTTTTGTCGCGGGATGGGCTCTGGGTTGGAACCTTATTCCAGGACACTTTCGACATTTGGCATCTTAACGAAAAGCACGAAAGACCAAAAAGCTATGATGATACCGAAGACGTCTTGGTTGCAACTCAGTTATCATATCGAGACCGGTGGCGACTGGCCACCAACACCACTCAATCCCACAACCTCCGCCCAGGACTTGAATTGATTGATGAGAGCAGAATGTCTAATTATTAAATATTAATTACATTTTAATTTAAGTCTCCTTATCACTTATAGACGGGGTGGGCAGAGCCATCGCGCTGCAGCAGGTCCGCCATCTTGCCATTCAACATGGGTAGCATGGAGCTCTTCCAAATGGCCACGCCGCTCGTCTTGCATTGGAGGATGGTGATGAGCAGGAATGTGAAAGCCAGCGCCTCGAGCACGATGGGCAGGATCATCCAGGGCCACCGCACGCTGACGTATGTCTCCTCGACCCACGTCACGCCGACCACCTGGTTTTCCGGCTTGACGGTGTGATTGTTCGCTTTCGCCGCCGCCGGGTCGATGTTCGACCGCATCACCTTGGTCATGGCCGCCGCCACCGCGGCTATCGTGATGTTCTCGCCGCCGCCCGGCTTGGGCGAGCCCGAGCCCGTCCCGTCGTCGCCCAGGTCGTACAGCGCCCGCACGACGTCGCTGCTCCCCGTCTCTTCGCCGGTGCTGCCCGTCACGTTGCCGGTCCAGAAGTCCTATCATCATTGCAATCGCGTTAGTACAGGTTTTAGTTTGGAAAGAAAAAAAGAAAGAAAAAGCAAGTATTGCAACGCAACTTACCCCGAAATGATAGTTTATCGCATTCGCTGCCATATTGACCATCGTGTAGTTGCTCGGCGTTGTCCGATTCCCCGACGGCGGGATAGTGATGGTGATGTTATCCATCGACTGGGGATTGTGGTCCAACGTGTGGGACTTGACGACTGTCTCGTTGAAGATGCCGTTCTTAACCTCGGCTTTGTATTCATTCACGCAGCTAGATCCAAGTCGTTAGTTGTGAGATATTTTGTTCCTGGTTCTGGGGGATGGGAACATACTAGTACAGGACACACTCATTCGCGACGATGCCATGAAGATACTGCGACGATGCGTCGTGCAACCCGCGCATGGTCGTCACCGACGAAATGGTGGGCTGGGTTCCGTTGAAGTTGACCGTCGGCGCGCCGCTGGTGGCGTTCATGTACAGCCGACCCTGGTAGATGGCGTCAAAGGAGAGGCCGTTGGGCAGGCTGTGAATGCACTTGCCGTGGAAGCAGTTGCTCTCGGTCATGAGGGTCGTCGTGTTGGCGCACTTGGAGCAGACAGCGAGCGAATGGTACGTCTCGGGCCAGGTGCAGTTACCCGTGGCGCAGTGCGGCTTCATGGCGAAGTCCTCCTGAGGGTCCGGGCTCGTGTTGTAGAGGCCGCTGTTGATAGCCGCCTTCATGTCCAGGGTCGGGCTCCGGAGCGCCATGATGGCCCCGGGGGCATAGTTGCTGTACTGCCGCGCCACGGGGATAGTGGCGTTGTGGTCCATGGACGCGATCATCTGGGTCGGGTAGGTGATGACCTGTTGCACAAAGGGGTCCATGACGAGGGCCATGATCATGATGAAGGCGCCGAGCTTGGCCAGGTGCACCTGCTGCGTGTGGAAGAGCAGCTTGAGACTGCCCCACGACCCACGGCTCGCCTCATCGAACTTTTGGATATCCTCGAGCGAGCCCTTGGACCGGAACCGGAGCCATTTCAGCTGGCTGATGCCCTCGGCCACGGGGGTGATGAGGGCCGCCTTGGCGATGGTCGACATGAAAGCGACGAACGAGTTGAGGGTGAGCGCCATCGGCCACGTGCGGAGCGGCCGGCCGTCCATCAGGCTCAAGGTGACGATGATGGCGCCGAGGGCCACGCTGCTGACGACGCAGGCTACGATCTCGACCACCCACCAACCGCTCTCTTCGGCCACCTTGGCTGGGCGCGGCGGCAGACTTTCCTGGTCCGGTTCCCGGGGGCGACCGGCACCCTCCCCCTTCATATCGCCCAGCTCGACATACTCATGGCCCATCCCCTTGGTTTCTGGCGGCCCGTAGGGGCTCAAGGGCGGTTGCCCGGGGCTCATCATCGGTGAGCGACCGTTGGGCTGGTTCTTATATCAGTATGGTTGGGTTTCTCTTTGAGCCGATGCGTAGAGTTGGACACGTGAAGCAGTGTGGTTTCTTCTTATCTCTTTTTTTTATTTTCATCTTTCGGCAGGAAGGAGATTACTCACGTCGGGGGATGGGACTTGAATATGCATCGCGAAGTCCTCTCACTCGCTTCACGCTCTGAAACACGGAGGTAACAGCGGGCGGCGGTGGGGAGGGAAGCTGAAATCCGAGGCTTAGTTCAAAGTTGGTAGGTAGTATTGAGTTGCAAAACGGAGAGCTTCTTCTTCTTCTTCATCACGAAGTTGGCTTCGGCGTCTCCATGGAGCGAGTCATGGTGGACCTTGGCGCGTGCGGCCTCCAAATTACGATCATCGGACCCTGGTGGTGCCGGCTGTTGGCACATTGATCTCAATTATTGTAGTAATACACTCCACTCTGTGAAATCCACAACAACAAACACGTTGCTCAAATGGATGAATACCATACTTGGTAATAGCGGTGAAGAAAGACACCACGACGTATTGTGGCCTTAGGGGAGCAGGCGGTGGCGCAACGTAGAACGGTGACAGAGGCAACCAAATTGTACTACTAGAGCGACATTGCAGGAAGCGATAGAAGTTGTGTCAGGCAAGTCAGGGAGGGAGGTTCCGTGCAGACACCCACTCTTAACCCCCTTCTGGGGCCCATCTACGGAGCAACCCGTTGAGAACTCCATAACACTTTGCCGAATCAAGACTTCTCTCCATATGTCAACTCTGCCGGGGGCCGGGGGCGGCAAAGCTTTGCCGCGACGTTGATCTGACCGATCCCTCCTGAATCGATTCTTCAGCCTCAACTGATGTAAGGTTGGCAAGGCTGATTGATCCCATACTAGTATTATCATGCATTCCCAGCACCAAGAGGGGCACGTCATCGACACTTACTTAGCTAGACTTACCTCACATACCTAGTCTTACACCAACCGTGACCTGGAGACTGATCAAGGACATCGCGCCACGTGATTCGGCTTTGCTAATGTTGGTTAACACCGTCATCAACGACACAGCCACTGATGACGCATTGCTATTAACAACAACAACTACTACTACAACAGTGGCCATTGATGTCATCAACGCTGCACCAGCTGCTCGCAGGACAAGGCATATTTTCATGGCTCAGGTTCTCTGGACGCTGACAGCATGGAGTCCAACTGCAGGAGAGCAAATGCAAAGATTCAGTATTACCTCATCGCAGGTAATGGTGGCGCTAACTCTTTCGATATGATGCCAAGACTGCAGCAATCAAGACTCACGACAAGCGATTCGCCCTCAAATATTTAAACTTCATGTTTTCCTAACTTTTCACTTGCTCAATGACATACAAGATTATGATTGGATACCTCTGTCATTGTCACAAAAATAATGCGCATGGGCGACAGCTAGGCAACAGCCAGACGTGCCCGCCCTGTAGCATGAGATTCGCTCAATATTACGAACTGGCCATATCTGAACTGCCTCGGAGAACTGGTCACGCGTTGCAGTTTGAGACTTCTTCGCCAACCTTCCATCCACCCTCTACAAATGTCGCCGACATCGTCTTCGTCCAGCACCGCACGACAGGCGTTGCGCCTCCCCGAGATTGCTACAATGATCGTAGGCATGATCTACCAAGACGTCCTTGTCAGAAACAAAGACATGTGTTTCGACGCCCCCATAGATCGCACCGAACCAGTCGGCGAATACAGCACCAAGCAGTTTCGTTGTAGCGACGTCCGCACCTTCGCTTTGAAGCAGGCGGCCCTCGGCGGCCTCGCCCGCGTCAACCACTTCTGGTTTGCCCTGGTAATCCCTGTCCTCTGGCGCCACTCGTGCGTGACCTGGTCAGACCCCTATCTGCCCGATCCGTTCCGGTGCATTTCCCAGGAGCGCCGGAATCTCTACGCGCAGCACATCGAGCAAGTCATTGTACCGATAGCGGGAGGCTGGAACACCGGCCCTTCGATACAGGAGACTCAATTCGAGTATTCTTTGCTCGAAGGGGACTTTCCACGACTAAGCTGTGTGGTTTTCCAAAGTGTGGCCAGAGGAATCATTCAATCCCTTCTGATCGGAAACCATCGCGTCGAAACCATAATCTTCAATCCTCTTATATTAATCAAGGAAAGAACCGTTTGCAACGTGTCGTGGGATCAGGCGGAATTTGCCATCGAGAAACTCCCGGTACGTACGGTGATAAGGCCCAAAATTATTCCAAACTCCTCACACATGATTTCGCTTTCAAGGCATTGTATAAGGATCTGAAGCGGGTGGAGTTCTGCGGCAGCTACACCCACGCTTCCGGTTGGCCATCGGCTATCAATCGCTTCAAAAAGGAAATGACGGAGAAGCGAAAGTCATCGAAACTTCTGTCGAGGTTGAATGGTCTGGTGATTACTTTATCGATTCGAACGGATGGTTGATAAAATCATCCAATGGTTTGGGTGAGTACCCCATAACCTAGGGGGATCGAATTAGAAACCAGACCAACACCATCATTCTGGTTTTCGATAGACCGAGAAAGAAGCAGGTTGGCATCAAGGAACTGTTGTAGTAGTTGACCAGAGCCATTATCAACAATACACTGAGCACTCCTATCCAGAGACTCTAGTTCAACTCGGCGTTAACACATGATATCAATTTCAACTGTAACACATGCAAGACTGAATCAATCTCGTGGTGTTCCGAAGACTTTGCTGCGGTTGATTAGCGATTACTTGGCTGAAGTCAAGAACTGCTGCGGGGTTCAGTCATGGAGAGACCGTGCCTGTTTGGTCCAACGACAGACACTTACTTACCTATTTTAGCACCAGATCGAGCTTCCTCATATGTTCTCTATCGTCAAATAATCTATTATGATCCAGAAAGTGTGTCTTGTCAATTAATTACATACACATGTGCCAACGTCTACCCAGCTGTTTACTGACGATACGCGGAATCAGAATGTGACATTTCTTTGTTGATTGATACACCACCATTTCCTAATCACAGCTAGTGTACAACCAGGTAACCGTGGGACAAACTTGCCTTTAAAATTTACACGGCAGGATGCAGCAAGCCAACGGTCTAATTTGTGCCCGCAGCAAAAGCAGTATGTTCCACACCTCTCGCCGGTCAGAGCTCGTCTGAGTTCCAGTTTTTCTTTCCAACCTTTTCAGTATCGGTATTTGGAAACATGTTTCCAACGATGTCGGTTCCACCTTCCTACACCGCCGCGAAGCATGCGTTGGGCCTCCCAGAGATTGTCTCGATGATTATCGACAAAATCTACCTGGGTGTCCACACCGATCACGAGGATGGCGACCTGAGCTGTGACAACATCATGGACTCCACCGAATTCCTCTTCCGCCAAATCCCCACGTTATACCGAAAAAGAAACTTCCTTGCCCCCTAGCCCTCGTTAATCACTTCTGGTTAAAACTGTAATTTACGGGCCGACTAAAAGAAGCCAGCTCATGACAAGGGCTACGATCCTGGAGGAGGTCAAACAGTCTCTGCAGCATTCCATAGTATGCTCGCCCAACCAAACCCTTGTTTTATCCAAGAACCTATTTTGACTGGCCACGAACGATGCGAGTTCTCAGGCCGTGTATAAAGACCTGAAGAGAGTCAAGTCCTGGGTTATGCGACATTGGCCCTCAGGACACACAGAATTGGATGACATTCACTGCTGTTCAGATTTGAAGAAATTGGAAGACGACTTAGAAGTGGGAGTAAGAGACGGGTAGCGTTATACCTTTTTCGGTTAGAACCCCTGACCCGCCGGAATCTTTCTGTTGCTGGGAAGGTGTAGTAAAGAGGAAGGAACTCGCATAGCGTGCATCATTGTCTTAATGTAGTACAGCTACTGAGCCCTTTGCGAAGAAATATCACTTCATGGCAATACCAGCAGTTAGGTAGACCGGAAATTTGGAAACTAAAACGACTGACCATGGTGAGGCCGTTATTTCTACCACGTGGGGGGCTCAAGGTGTAATGATTCTAGACCTCGTGACCGCATCCAAGATGTCTCTCACCCAAAGCCTCCAACTCCTCAATCATGATCAAATCCGGACCGACCGACCGCGTCCTAACATTCTCGAACATGGAGGCGTTGACGGGCGTCTTGGGGATAAGCTCTGCCCCATCCATCGAAAGAATCGCCAGCATATGCGCCGCGGCCTGTTGTACTTGTTAGCTCCACTTGTGTACTCAGGGGGGGCCTCGATCGCGGGAATCACATCATCAGATGCAGTACTCACCTTGGCGTTGACCGTGAGGGTCTCCGGGTCCGGGTTCTCGATGGTGTCGCACTCCTGGTGGTAGCACGGGTCCTGCGCCTGGCCCGTGCCCGTGTGGAGGAAGCCGAAGGGCTTGTTGAGGACTTGCCAGAAGGCGGCGTAGTCGCTGCCGTTGGAGAGGACGGCCGGCGTGACCTCGTGGCCCTGGCCCTCGAAGTGCTCGACCCAGAGCTTCTCGATGACCTCGGACCCCGGGGGCGCCACGGACCCGTGGGTGCTGCCGTCCGTGTCGGCGACGCCGAAGTAGCCCTTGGACACCATGTCGAAGTTGAGGTACGCCACCAGCCGGTCCACGTCGGCCGTCGCCAGGTTCGCGCAGTAGTATTTGGAGCCCACCAGGCCGTTCTCCTCGGCGCCCCACCAGGCGAAGCGCACCTTGTTCTTGGTCTGATACTTGGCGAGGGCCTTGGAGAGCTCGAGGAGCAGGGTGGTTCCGGAGCCTGTGGTATGGGGTATCAGTGATGGGAACTTTGCAATTTTGGGCCTTATACAAGCGAACTTACCGTCGTCGTTGATACCAGGGCCGGCTTGGACACTGTCGAGATGGGCACCAAGCTGTGTCTCCTGTTAGACCATAACTCCTGAAAAGAAAGGGGTGGTGGGATGCACTTACCATGATAACGTTCTCCTCGTCGCCTCCTTCGAGTTCAAGAATCACGTTCTGCGTGGTCCTCGTCTCGATAGTCTGGGTCTGCTGAAAGTAAGCCGTGACCGACTCCCCACCAGCAATGCGCTTCTTCAGGGCCAAACCATCGGCCTCGTTGATGTAGCCACAAGGGGCAAGGGCGTCGCTCGGCTCACTAAGAGTGCCCCCAGTGACCTTGGCGGGAGTGTCATTGTAGACAATGACAGCTGCAGCACCAGCAGCTTTGGCCGGCTTCACGCGACCAGCGAGGGTACCTCCAGTAGGGCAGCGGAACCGCTGGACTAGGACGATCTTGTCCTTGACGTCGATGCCTGCGTAATTGGCCGCGTCGCAAGCGGCTGCGCCCTCGGGGCCCAAGACCAGCTCCGCCGTGAGGCCCTCTTTGCTCGTTGATGGCGAGTAGGTCAGGCCGTAGACGTACAAGGAGCTGTTGGCGCCGGCCTCCTTGAACTCGATGCTCTCAACTGAGTTGAACAGGCCGGGGAGATCTTGCTTCCACGCCTTGGCGCCCGGGTACTGGGAGACCAATCCGTAGACGTAGTCGACCGAGGCGTCGTAGCCCGGCAGGCCGAAGGCGCGGTTCCCGCCGTGGGCGACAGCGATCTCGTTCAGGGCTTCCAAATGCGACATCAGACTTTGGAGTTCGTCAGTATCTTCGTAGAATGTGGTTAATTTCAGGGGCCAAATGATCAATCGTACCCTTCAGTCTTCATGTCGGCTTGGAGCTTTTCTGATTCCACCGTGACCTTGTAGGTGTCCGTGGCGCGAGCCGCCAGGGGCAGCATCGCTGCCATGGCCATGGAGTTCCTCATCGTGACGGTCCTTGTGTGAAATGATCTCACGACTGCTTGTGAAGAGGGATAGAGACAGAGACTTGACCGAGGAAGAGCGGGGGTTCAGAGACATTTCAGAAGCCAAACGGCGGTGGCCCGTACTTATGTACGGCGTGATGATTAGACATGGCCGTCATTGAACCAGGGTACTGGAATATTCGATATCAATCTGCCCCGCGATATGACTGGCCGAATCGATGCGGCGCACCCTACCGAGGGGCTGGGCGTGCCGACTAACGGCAATCGATGCGGGTTCCAGGTACTGATCAGGAAGGTCGAGTCTGCCGACAGTGGATTTGTTGGAGTTTGCCAAGCCTGCCAAGGATCAACACAACAATTACCTTCTGATTGTGTTATCGGTCTTTGCCAAGACCACGGGTAGCGGCTTCGATCCTGAGAGAAGAATCAAGAATCAAAACATTATGCAATACATAGAGACGCAAGGGAGTATGCTAAGGGGCAAGGGTAGGTACTGGTAACTACTGCAGGAGGAGGTATAGAAGCCGCAGTTCGATATTACACTACACAAACAGCGCCGAATAGATGATCAAGCTGTGCCTTACCGGAAGGAAGTCGACCTTATTTTGGGTTGCGTGATCGAAAGCGGGGGGGCCTACGACACATCAAGCCGAGTCTAGAACATGTTTGTTTCTGCATGGACCTGCATCATCTCAGCGAGGGGCTAACTGCGCCATACGAAAATGCAATGCAGTGCGACGGGATATCCCTTTTGACAATTGACGATAGTCTACTAGACTTTTGCACCTTATTGGATCCACAATCCCCGGCTCTGGTCTAGTTTGCGGGGAAGATGAACCTTGAGAATCAGTTTCCCTTGCATTGGTATGCAGAGGCGTCGATCCGTCAATATACTAACTTGCGGCCCGGTCGACATGGGAACGCACCTCTCTCAACAAGACCGACTTGGCGTGCCGCCTCTCACGCAAGCGGATGAGCGAATCTGCGATGTTTTTTCAAAACTATTGTATTGGCTGTTCAGTTATTCCGATCGCATATTGTGAGTATCTGCTCGGCCTGTTACATGAGTACGAGCTAGAAGAACTAAGCAGTTTACACTGTGATGTGATGTATCGATCATTCGTGGTAATAGTTTTGAGCATGTTGAGTTGGTATTTGAGAGTATATCACGCTGCGTGTTTTAGTTTCTGCTACGGTATTGAACTTAAGAAAGACAAAAGGAAAAGAGAAAAAAAGAGGATGTTGGAAAATAGCGAGTATGGAAACCCTCTGGAGTTAGATTCGCATTCATTGTCTAAACACCAATCGACACGCAAATGTATAGTAAACTATGTCGACATGTCCTGTGACATGTGAAGTATCGAGCTCGATTCTTCCTCAGCCCCTTTCTCACTCTCATGGTAACTCGTTGTAAACGTAAGTCATTTGTTCACGCTTATCAATTACACCCGCGATGCCGCTTTAAAGAATATCTCCCTATCTCAAAATAATTATAGCCCACCTAGACTAATAATCATCATCATCAGCAGCAGCCATTCCTTCTTCGAAAGCCTCCTCGTTACTGTTGGAGATGGCGCCGGCAATCAAGGCTCCACCCAGGAGACCAGCACCTACACCAAGCGCGGCACCTCCCATCGTGCCCATTCCCTTCTTCTTGTCAGGAGCCTGCTGGTATTGCTGCTGGGGTGCCGGGGCACCATAGTAGCCCCCCTGAGGCTGTTGGCCGTAGTATTGCGGTTGCTGCTGTGGCGGGGGTGCACCATAATACCCCTGTTGCTGCGGTGGGGGAGAACTATAGTACTGTTGCTGCGGTTGCTGTTGGTACTGCGGGGCGGGGCCACCGTAGCCATCGGACCGCTCCTGATGCTGTTGCTGTTGTTGTGAAGGGAAAGCACCCTTGGTCTTTTCCTGGAAAGAACCCACGATCTTGTTGAAGAAGCTTCCCTTGACAGGCGCCTGCGAATCAGCTGCACGTGTTCCCTTGTCTGCCGAATCAGCCGGGGATGGGGGAGCGGCGCCTGGTCGGTTGGCTAGGTTTACAGTGGGCGCTTGCTCTGCAAACTCCCGTTCCGCGGTTGGCTTCTCCGTGGCTTTCTCCGTGGCATCCTTCTCGGCGGGAGGTGGCCCAGATGGCGCCGCGCCATTGGGATCCTCTGCCGGTGCTGTCGGCTTGTCCCACTGCGACTTCTTGGTGAACAGGTTGACATAGAACCTAGCATTTCTCATGTGAGCCGATTCGTTCGAGTGAGCTTGAATAAAGTCAACTTACCATGCTTGATACTGTTCATTCCACCGAGAAGCCCAGCCCTCCGGTACAGTTGGTGGGGGTGGGCCGGCAGGAGGTGCGTAGTCAGTCATTATGAGAAGTGGATGAGTTTATGGAAGATTGAAGGGATGATGTGTCGGAGTGAAGTGCAGTGTATTGTTATGAGCAAGTGTTGAGATGATGAGAAGTAAGTTAGCATATCAGGCTCCGGGTAAGGCAGGATAGATATACCCACGTACAGGAGAGCAAGATGTCATTATGGAACTATCACTCTTCCTACCACTGACGCACCGCCTATTGATTCAGGAGGTACGAGAGTTTGATTGTGAGTGGCTGTGCGACACAACTTTACACCATTCGCGAGTGTCGGGTGTTCTGGACAGTTGGGTGCCGACGCCTGAAGATGTGGCCGGTCAGCTGTACCCATCTAGCGCTCTACTGGCTGTAGCGACAATGGATATGGCTGGTTTACTGAGCCGTCTAAATAAAGCGTTATTTCATAAACTCTATCCGGCGCCGCGGGTCCGATAAACCTGCCTAACCGCCTCGGGGTCAAAGTGGCTCGGACCCCGGAGGCCAAGACAGGGATACCTAGACTACGGCAGCAACCCCTGAAAGCGACCCCGACACACGACTAGGTGCACCTGCTGAATGCTGACATAATCGTGTGTGCGTCCTTTAGTTGCTGTAGAGTTTCCGAAAACACCTATCCGTTCTTCGGGTCCGTATTTCCCGTTGCGCCGGCTCGTGCTCGATGTATGATTTGAACGAAAGGTGTATACTCGCCTAGTGGTATAAGTGTATACGACTCCCACACCACGCCAATAACTTCAGCGCCGCGCTTCTCCTCCTCAGGTATCCTTTTGTCCCTACGGGCCAGGATCTCCGACATCTGCACATCTCAGGATTCCACCCAGAAGGCATAGTGAGGACACATCAATTCGTCTTTCCCAGGGCTGCCCAGCTTCTTTATCCTGACTGTGGCTCCCGCACCATGGCGTATATTACTATACCAGTACTGCCCGCCGCGCGATTTCCAGCCCCGTCAACTCGGCCTTTCCCCACCACGACCTCCTCGACCACGCGGAAGCCAAAATGGATGTAAACGTCTCGCGCATGCGCATCGTTTGCCTCCAGCCATACGGGAAGACCCGCCGCGCTAGCCTGTTGCAAGAACGGCTCTAGGAGAGCACGGATCACCCCTAATGACGAGAATCAATCATGGCTGTTTCCAATGGGAGCGTGACGGAAGGTTGCGGCTTCCACTTACCTCGCTCACGTCGGTCCGGGTGTCTACCCAAGAGGTCCAGGAACCAGAACTCGCGTTCGCCCAGGTGTCTCTCCCGAGCATTGGAGAACTTTTCTTGGTATTCTCGCGCGATGGTAGGCAACTGGCTGGGCTCTGGTGATGGTATTTTCACCCCTGGCGGGATCCTTTAGTTTGGGCTGTTAGAAACCCGAGCCTTTCGAACGTGTACGAGCTCTTGTTGGACTTCCGGTGTGTTACTAATAGAGGAGTGGGATTGAGCATACCATAAAGCGGCGGCGGCCCAGTCACCGGCTTCCACCAGAAGCGCCCCATGCTTCGCCTTCTTCTGAATGCTCGGAAGCAAATAGCTGGCACGCCTCTCGACCGTGACATGAGCATCGTCCGGAAGCGAGTCCTCGGCCAGCATGTTGGCTCGGTTCAAGGCATCTTGACTGAACGCCGATGCGATGGTGCTTGCTAAGCGCGTGGCGTATGCCTCGCCGCCGGTGGTGATGATGGGTTTCCACTCCATTCCTTATACCTGTAGTGCTTTCAAAGAGGAGTTCGTGGCGCGTTCGAAGGTCTTACAATTCTAGGGTTTTGAGTTGCATGAAACAAAAGTGATGATTAACCGAAGCAGCAAATAGAAGACTAAGCCAGGATGCGACTAGTTTCATCCCTGCTTGGAAGCTTGATGGTGGGAAAGGAAGTGGGCACCCAGTTAGCGTACCTATTTAGCTATGAATGCTGTCGCTGCTCACTTCTCACGCTTACGGACAGCAATCATGTTCGAACCCAATGAAATTTCTTCATTATTCCGTTGATCGGTTACTTCTCTCGAATTATAGGATAGAGCCAGCGTCGCACGCTAGTTGATACAAGGGGCTTACCCCTGTTACTACTGCGGTAGAAGCAGTATGAAGGTTTGTGACTTCAATGGTGGCAAGTTTATCCATCTGAAGTTGCGAGGAATCTCATCTGGCAAGCGTATCAACCAAACTTTCAAGGTTGATAAGCTTTGCTAGACTCGTCAACCACGGTAAGAGAGGTTGGCGTTGGCTGGTGAGGTTGCTGCGAGCGCATGTTACCGATGAGAGCCACCATCCATACTGTCACTTCATTCCGCCGCCTAACGGATGCTGGGTTTTCAGTCTGGCTTCTCATGTCTTCGGCTTACTTCGCGACCCCGTCCACCAAAGTCAAGCTAAGGAGACGAGGTCGGCGGCAGATGCAGTCAGAGAGACGGGATCAGCCATTTCTCGAAAATCATAGGTATAAACGAGGAAATCGCGTCAATATCGCGACATAAATCGATGGAATGATCTAATTAAGGCAGAGAGGCTGGCTGCGAGTCTATCATCATGCGTTTGTTACCCGAACCGCACGGACCACATGCGACATGCGACGTAACGTTGTGCGTCTTCATGGCAAGGTGCTGCAACTTCCTGTAGGCTCGGCTTACCGTCAGATCAACGCCGCGTTGGAGAAGGGCTATACATAATGGGTCAATAGCAAGGTCGCGAAATAATGAAATTAAGATAGTATATTTCCCCAGCCATACTTATATTACCATGGTCAACTTTTGTAGCCTGGCAAACGTCGGAATCTGTAAGAGTGTAAGAGGGGTGTTTGGAGCATCTGACACCATAGATATGAGAGTGGAGGAGTTGCGTGGCACGGGCGAGAAAGGGGCATGCTGGGGTACCACAAATAGTGTCACAAGCAACCAAGCTAGTCTTGTGTGTCAAATTAACGAAGAAATTATGGCCGCAGACCCTAGATCCTTCTAGGGATAGGCCTCGTAGAGGTGCGCACGCACTTGTGGCACGTTTTCTTATGCCTGCCATCTGCCATAACGAGGTTAAAATAGGCTCATCGGCGTGTACTGTCTGTGCCACAGAACCGCAGGATCGGGACGACCCCCCACCTAACCGTTGAAGAGCATCTGAATATAGACTGCCTCCAAAGTGGCATATTCTCGAATCTCATGTGGCTTGGAAGATAAGAAGCTTACAGGTTCTTCAATGGACGGTCGGTGCATGAGGTGCCTGTGGTCTATGATGAGTTGCATGGTCAGGGCAATTGCATCATCCAACTGTCTTGAAGCACTTACGCACACCAGGATCCTCAACTGCCAAATCCAGCAAAGGCGAGACTGGAGCAAACACCTGATTGAGTGCAGCGTTTTGCCACGGACCACCCAAAGGCACGTGCTAGCGTCTCGCGTGGGATCCATGCTCCTCGATTGGGGCCATCGAGAAATACCCTGATTACTGCTTTTGGCGGTCAAGCGAATGGTGCTAGTGGTTAAAAGGGAAGCGAGAGACCTGCTTGACTCGCGTCCGAGGCGGGTAGTGGCGATCAGGCGAGAGTATTGGTAACAGGCGCTGCCGTTGACGAGGGGAAACGCAAGAGGGTGGATGGTGAGATTATCGTCTTCTGCGTGGCTTTTTCGCCAAGGAGAAGCAACCGGACGAACCCCATTCTCCACAGTGTACTCCTGTCGACTATCGTGGCTTCGTGTGATTTGGTAGCTGTCAACTAATGACGCTAGCTCGTGCAACCCGCCTGCATGGAATATTGAGGCTGCACGTCGTCGAGAGGTCCCTGGCGCCGAAGGACAACGTGTCGGCGGCATGGCATACCCCTCGCAACGGTTCTACTAGGCTGACTAGTCGAACGGAGCGCGGCGAGGTGGTGGAGTATATCGGTGTTAGTGGATGGCGATAAGGTGTGGGAGCCATTCAGAGCGAAGATAAGTTCCTGACCTAAGCTACACCTGGTGACCTAGACTTGTCAAGTCCCACCCGGCGTAACGGTTCCACGCCTCTTCCTCGGGGCTCTCCTCGATTGGCAAGACTAGCTCTGCCGAATAGCGAGATGGCCACCGAGCCGTGGAGGTATATTCAAGATAGCGTCCTTGCCTACTAACCTAGGTTACATTGTATGCCGAAGCTAGGAATGGACATTACGCAAGGGCATTTAACCGTAGCCGCTCCTGGCGGCACAGGTGTTTTCCCTTGCTTACTTAGATAACAGGCCGCCATGTGGAGAACGTACGATATTTTCACATATATTGCCGTGGTCTAGGCGAAACGGATACTAGTAGTAGGCTTAGCGGCGTAATCTTTCTACATATGTATGACCTGGCTAGCGAGGCAAGGGGGGCGTTGTGTTGGATGTTTCGTATAATTAGTAGTTGCTGATCCCCCGAGAAAAGGTTCGATGAGAAACGTAGCTCGAGCACTTTGACCCTTTGAAGACGCTCGAAGCCGATGATTTTCCAATATGGCTGCTGACAAGTCCACGTCTCCCGCAAAGGGAGAGGAAGGCTTCACTCCTACGACGTCGACCAGCTCGTATGTGGAGTTTAATGAAGAGACTCTACTTCACTGCGACCCCACCAGAGATGTAGCCGTCGTCGGAATGTCCTGCCGCACGGCGGGCGGTCTCAACACCCCCGAAAAGCTCTGGGAGTTCCTGATGGACAAGAAGGATGCCTCGGGCGAGGTCCCACAACACCGTTGGGAGCCCTGGCTGCGGCGAGACGTCCGAAACAAGAAGGAGCTGCAGCAGACCATCTCCCGGGGCTACTTCATCGAGGACCTGGAGAACTTTGACGCCTCCTTTTTCGGCATCTCGCCCAAGGAGGCCAACCAGATGGACCCTCACCAGCGGCTCGGGCTCGAACTGGCCTGGGAGGCGCTCGAGAACGCCGGCATCGACCCGCACAGCCTGGCCGAGTCGGACACGGCCGTCTACATGGGCTGCGACTCGGACGACTACTCGCGCCTGCTGATGGAGGACTTGCCCAACATCGAGCCGTGGATGGGCATCGGCACCGCCGCCCACGGCATCCCCAACCGCATCTCGTACCACCTGAACCTCATGGGCCCCAGCGCCGCCGTCGACGCCGCCTGCGCCTCGGGTCTCGTCGCCATCCACCTCGGCTGCCGCGCCATCCTCGACGGCGAATCCACCGTCGCCCTCGTCGGCGGCGTCAACGTCCTGCTGAGTCCGGCCCTGACGCGCATGCTGGGCAAGGCCGGCGCGCTCTCGCCCGAGGGCATATGCCGGTCCTTCGACGATGACGCCAACGGCTACGCGCGCGGCGAGGGCGGCGCCGTCGTCGTCCTCAAGAACCTGGCCGCCGCCATCGCTGACGGCGACAACATCCTCGCCGTCACCAAGGGCAGCGCTGTCGCCCAGGACGGCAAGACCAACGGCATCATGGCTCCCAACGCCAAGGCCCAGGAGCTCGTGGGCCGGCAAGCCCTCCAACGAGCCCGGCTTACCCCTTCTTCTGTCGACTATGTCGAGGCACACGCTACGTCCACCAAGCTTGGCGATCCCACGGAAATCTCCGCGCTGGCGGCTTTGTACGGCGCCGGCGCCGGCCGGAACCCTAAGTCTCCAGTGTACCTCGGTTCGATCAAGCCCAACGTGGGCCATCTAGAGGCGGCCGCTGGTGCAATCGGCTTCGTCAAGGCCGTCCTCGCCGTCAACAAGGGCCAGCTCGCACCCCAGGCCAAGCTCAACAAGCTCAACAGCCGTGTTGACTGGGCCAACTCTGGCCTGCAAGTCGTGCGTGATGCCATGGCGTGGCCTCATACTACTAATAACAAGAACACTCAGCTCAGCCCGAGAACAGCTGCAGTATGCTGTTACGGTTACGGCGGTACGGTGGCGCACGCCGTAATCCAACAAACACCACCCTCCAGTGTCACTACTCCCCTGTCGCCTGTGACGAAACAACACAACGATCATAACCAAGGACCAATTATACTCCCAGTATCAGCGTCGCAGCTGAAGAGGCTGGCTCCGCGATCCAAACAGATGGCGGAATGGTTCAGCCATCCGAGCAGTGAAGCTTACAGCTTACGCGATATTGCCCATACTCTATCTCGGCGTCGCGCCCACCAAGCGTATCGGGCTGCTATTGTTGTCGAGACGCACAAGGAGGCCATCGATGCCATGAACGCCCTCGCCGAAGATGAGTGCGACGGCAAGGATCACATCGCTATTGGTGGGCGGATACTGGGATCCGCGACAGATCGTTCCACTGACGTGGTCTGGGTCTTCTCCGGCCATGGCGCACAGTGGAAGGAGATGGGCACCTCGTTGCTCAAGAGCAGAGTATTCACAGGTTTCGTCCAGGAACTGGATATCTTGGTGCAGAAGGAGGCCGGCTTCTCCGCAATCAAGGCGCTGCAGACCGGCGACTTTGAAAATAACACTGAACAAATCCAGGTTCTGACATACGTCGTGCAGATCGGTCTGCACCGCATACTGGCTTCAGAGGGCGTGGAGCCCCAGGCCGTGATCGGACACTCTGTCGGAGAAGTTGCGGCTTCGGTAGTCGCAGGTTGCCTTGATGTCAAGGAAGGACTACTGCTCGTCGCCCGCCGCGCCAAGCTGTATGCCCACTTGCGGACCAAGGTCAACGGCGCTATGGCGCTTGTACAATTGCCTTATGCGCAAGTCACCAAGGAGCTCGCGGGCCGAGAGGACGTCGTCGCGGCTATCGATTCGTCCCCCTCAAGTTGTGTCGTCAGCGGAACCGCATCAAGCGTGGAGGCCCTCGTCTCGCAGCTCAAGGCCCGCGGCGTCAAGACCTTCCGCGTTAACACCGACGTCGCCTTCCACAGCCCCATGCTGGAAGATTATTCGACACCTCTTGCCGAGATTTTGAAGGGATCATTACATCCTCGAACACCGTCCATCCGAGCGTACTCGACATCGACTGCCGACCCACGCGCCGAAACCCTGAGAGGTATCGAATACTGGCAGAACAACATGGTCGGCCCCGTCATGCTTCAATCGGCGGTCAACGCAGCTCTTGAGGACGGCTACCGAATCTTCCTGGAGATCTCGTCGCATCCCATCTTACTCCACTCCCTGGCGGAAATCACATCGGAGCGCGGCTTGAACGAAGACGAATTCCTCGTCGCCGCGACGATGAAGCGGGGTAAGGCCGTCCTAACGAGCGTACGCAGTGCTGTGGCCCGCTTGTACACTGCTGGCGCTGCCGTGAACTGGAAGAAGCAGTGCGGCACGGAAGGCAAGTGGTGCCAGGAAGTGCCCCTCGCCCCGTGGCTGCACAAGCCCTACTATCAGCAGGTCGAGGCCTCCCCTCCGGCCAGCAACCAAACCCACGACGTCGAAACACATACGATTCTCGGCCAACGCACCGATGTAGCCGGCACAGACCTGACCATTTTTACGACGAAGCTCAGCGACGCGGCGAAGCCGTATCCGGGCCTTCACCCGCTGGAGGGCACCGAGATCATTCCCGCAGGAGTATATATCAACACCTTCCACCACGCCACGGGGGCCACCGTCCTGACGGACTTGGAGCTCCGTATTCCTGTGTCCATGGGCCCCGATATCCGGGACGTGCAAGTTATCGTTCAAGGGGAGCAGATTCGTGTCGCATCCAGTGCGGAGAAGACAGAGGCGAATAACTTGGAGCAGTCGTGGGTCACACACAGTGCTGCGAAATGGGCCCTGACGAGAGGAGAAGGTGATGTAGCCCAGGAGCCCATCGATATCCAGGCCGTGCAAAAACGCATTGGCACTATCCTACCAAACGACTTTGTGTTCGAGTTCCTCCGCAAGATTGGCGTGGAAGGGATCGCCTTCCCGTGGCAGGTAGTTGAACACTACGGCAACTCCAAGGAGATGATGGTCAAGGTCGACATGGACCCCTCGATAGAACCATCCAGCTGGGAGCAGGACGGCTCTTTGGCGCCCATGTTCGACGCCGCCACCTCTGTCGGCTCCGCCATCTTCTTTGACGACATAAAGCTCAAGATCGTCTCCGGGATCAAGCGTGTCGACATCTTCACCGACAAGGGGTTGCCCAAGATCGGCTACCTGTACATCGAGCGCGCCTCCGACGCCAAGGGCCCCAAGGCCAACATCGACATCCTGGCCGTGGACGGAACGAGGTTGGCCAGGATCTCGTCAATGATCTTCTCCGAGGTCGAAGGCGCCAAGGGTATCAGCGGCACTGTCGACGGCCTCGTCCATCGCATGGCCTGGATCCCGCCCAAGTTCGCCGAAACACCGCGCGAGCTGGGAAGCGTGCTGGTGGTGGCGGCCAACGCGGACCGGTACGTCAGCCAGCTGCGGTCGGGATCGACGGAGCTCCTACACTTCAGTTCTGCTTCGCAGCTCGAGGGCAGCAGGGCAGAAGAGGCTACGGCGTTGCTCGCCAAGCGGGGCAGCACCGTCATCTTAGTCCCGGCCGTCGACGACGATATGAGTATCGACCATGTGCCTGCAGCCGCCCAGGACCTTATCTGCGAGGCAACGGCCGTGGTGAAATTCATGGCGGCCGCGCGGTCGCGGGCCAAGGACTGCCGGCTCTTCATCGTCACACGCGGTGTTCGGGCCGGCCAGGATGTGACGGGCCTGGCCCACGGCCCGCTGCACGGTCTGGCGCGCATCATCGGGTCGGAGCACCCGGATCTATGGGGTGGGCTCACGGACACGGACCCCCGCGACGAGGGCCGGTTCCCGTTCTTGGCGCTCAAGTATGTCAAGGGGCAGGACGTGCTGCACATGATGGACGGGCTTCCGAGGCGGCCCATGCTGCGGCCGTTTACGCGGGACTTCTTGCACAAGGCGGATGCGCCGGTCAAGAAGACGCTGCTGCCTAGACCCGAAGGGACGTATGTCATCACCGGCGGGCTCGGCGATCTGGCTCTGGAGACGTGCGACTTCTTGGCCAAGAAAGGGGCACGTCGTTTCGTGCTGGTATCGCGCCGTCGTCTGCCCGTACGCAGGCAATGGGACGCGCTGGTAGCCGCCGAGGATTCCAGGTGGGCTTCCATCATCAAGAAGATTCGACTATTGGAGTCGCTTGGCGTGACTGTGCTTACCGTGGCATTGGATGTGTCTGATCCGGCTGCTTCCAACATTCTCCTGGCTGCGCTTGATAATCTGGGCCTTCCCCCCGTCCTCGGAGTCATCCATGCAGCAGGCGTGGCTGGTGGCAGCATGCTCATGGACACGACACGAGATGACTACAACGAGGTCTTCTCCCCCAAGGTGGACGGTGCTGTGGCCCTGCACAAGGCCTTCCCGCCCGGCACGCTGGACTTCTTCGTCTCCTTCTCCAGTATCGGCCAGCTCGTGGGCATGGAGGGCCAGGCCGCCTACGCGTCCGCCAACGCCTTCCTGGACGGCCTGACGACATTCCGCCGGAATGCGGGCGATAACGCCGTCGCGTTCCAGTACACGGTTTGGGAGGGCTTGGGCATGGTCAAGGATCTGGCCGCCCTCGAGCAGCAGTTCCGGGCGCTGGGCGTCACCACCATTTCCCCCGCCGAGGCGTACCGCGCCTGGGAGCACGTCAACAAGTACGACGTCGAGGGCGCCGTGGTGAGCCGTCTGCACCCCATCGAGGAAGGCGAGGCGGTGCCGGTGCCACTCTTTGAGGACGTGATTATTCGAAAGTCGTCCGCGGCCTATACTAATAGCAACAACAAAAACGACGGGGAGCCGCTTGACAGGTCCACACTCTTCTCGCCGCCGCCGACGCCTCCCAACGGCACCGGCGGCCTGGACCTGCGGGTGAACCTGGCACTGAAGTTGCGTGAGTGCATCGCCTCGGTGCTGATGATGCCCGACATCGAAGACATCGAGGTCAACAAGCCGCTGTCGGACTTTGGCGTGGACAGCGTCATGACCGTGGTGCTGCGCCAGAAGCTGCAAAAGTCGTTTGGTATCAAACTGCCGGCCACCTTGACGTGGAACTATCCTACCGTCAACCACCTGGTGGTTTGGTTCTCGGAGAACCTTGCTGGGACATCTTGATGTGCATGATACATGGATTGGAGTGAGCTGCATTGAGCGATATGGAAGAACCTTAGAATATTAATGAGTTATGTCAGCGCTAGCCTTTATATACGAATCACATTTACTTATATCTTACCGGCGGAATGCCTTCGCATCCTCTCATGCCGATGTCATTGCTATGTTGGACGAAGAGACCACGGCACCATGAGGACCACCAACAATTATACAACAATGAGATAGAAGTCCTCACGGTGACTTACCATGTGCTTGATTCGGTCTCGGAAATCGCCACTCCGATCGTCGCAACTGGCAACACTGATTGTTTCAGGACGAACCGCACACCATCACTTGGTGCATAAGGTATAATTTCTAGTTGTTCAAGTGAGACGTAAGTATAGCAAATTAGAGTGCGGTTCCATGGAGTTGTATGTATTGATCGAGTGTGAGCGGTTTCTGCGGTCAGCTCACAAAAAGCAAAGAAATGGGGGGCGGTGGCTTTCAAACATGCACATTGCGTGAGCTGACAGGACGAAGCAGTTCATCTTCGCTTCTACCAAACTACTCTTACCCACTTCCATTCCATATCAATAATCACGATGCGCCAGCGGCAAGCCATGCCATACTTGTCCGAACCCGTCCTGCTGCTTGCCATTATCTGCGCTGCTCCGGCAGTGACACTGGCGGCATGGACGACCAAACAATTCGACAATTTCTTCCCTGGCTGGAACATCGCGCTACATAACCTACTAGACGGCATCCCAGACAGCTTCACTACCAACGGCACGGTACTGGAGGTGTGCCGCGACCAACTGGTGCCCGACGCCAAGGTGGGCCGCGGGCCCTACCGGACAGTTGAGTGCATGCTGCAGGAGTTCCCCGAGTTCCGCAAGGCCGAGGCAGCGTCCACCTCCGTCATCTTGGGCCTACTGCCCTCGGTCCTATCGCAGCTTGGTCCCACGACGGCGCAGCTCGGCCTCCTGGGCTCGCGCCGGCCGCTGCTCACCCTGCTGCTCGCCCTCGGCTCGCCTTCCTTCTCCTGGCCGAGGAGTCAGGGTTATGAGACGTCGCTGCGGGACGAGCTCTCTTTCGCGACGCTCGAAATGATGCCGCGGCAGCGGCAGCAGTCACAAAAGGGTGGCGAAAGCAGCAATAGAGACTCCCGCTTCCCCAGATTTCATCATGGTCATGCTATCCTGACGAGTCTGATTGAATATTTCGTGGCGTTGGCCGCGGTGTCCAACGTGGCCATCATTACGTACAAGCTCTGCCTCTGGGCGGTGGCGAGCTTCGCGCTAGACTTTGTTTGGTTACCGGCGATATGGGTCCTCATTGCCGTTCCCGTATACGCCGCCAGCGTGTTGGTCATCTACGGCCACTTCCAGATCAGCCCCGACGGACATGGAGAATTGCAAACTGTCACAGAATTGCATTGGTACGACGAGCTGAAGCCGTGCCGGGACCAGCCGTCCGTGAAGCTGATCCCGCGGCCCTGGAACGGCCGCAAGAAGGCCGTGGCCGCGCTGGCGTGGTTTCTGCACTTTGGGATTGTCGTACAGGGCGTCATCGGCACCTTGGCGCTGGCCGGGCTGATCTTCATCAGCGTTGTGGACGCTGTTAACGTCGTTCTGTTGTACATCGCCAGCGCAGTCGTCTGCAAGCTGATCATCGCTTATGAGCTATCGGGGCTGCGGAAGACGATGCGATTCGAGAATGGCAATGAGAGTGAGAGTGACCAACCACGTGAGACAGGCGCCTGCAGGTGCTCGAGGGTCGCGGCGAAGGCTCCACTTCGATTGTGTTCTCACCAGAGGCGAAATAGGAGATGTCAACGGTTGGCACCAAATTCGCGATATCGTTGATGGCGATATCCAAGTTTCAGAAGATGCTCGAGGACTACAAGTTCCAGGTTAAATGGGCTGTTTATTTTAATGTACCATCGCCAGTTCAGTCGTAGGAACATTGAAAACTTGATGTTCATTAAGGAAATGGCCTATTTGGTTTGTCAGGATGCTACAATATAAACGTCCATACACCCCCTTTTAGTAGATCTAGAATCATTACAATGTCATCCGGAGCTACTAGGTTATCTCACTTCAAATTTGAAAGCTAGATTCAAATACCAATACCAGCCAGCAAATATGTGCTTCATCTCAACCATCTAAAGCCACACCAAAATGCGTCGAAAAAAAACTATCCTGTATTATAAGGTTGTTTCTACTATAAATCTAGACAATGAAGCACAACCTGAAAATAACTCCTGAGTCCTTGAAACCACACAGCTGCCTAGGTGTATGCGACCTACGCCTTGTTTGATGTCTGTCTTGGTGATAATAAAACCTTTGCAAGGAAGACTTGCCTTGCAGAGTTGGTATGGTACCCCCTGACTTGGTGCTGTACCTTTAATCTGAGCCCTTGCAAATTGTTATCCTGGCTATCGGAAATACGTTCCGCGTTCTGTGTTTGGTCTTCTCTCCCTTGCCGACAAATATACCAACTCCCAAGTCTGCATATAGCCTAAATCGTATAAACATAGGAAAATGTATGAATCTTTACTGTCGGAGCATCACCCAGTAGTAGAGTTAGGTATGGTGTTAATAGGCTCGCGACCCTCTGCTCCGTCATCGCTACCTCCCTCATTCTCTACAGGGGGCACGTCTTGCTCTGTATTGTTCGGGCTGGAAGGGTTTGCTTCTGGCTGGCTCGTGCCCGGCTGGTTTGTGCCCGGCTGATTTGTGCCCGGCTGGTTGGTACTTGGCTGGCTCGTCTCCGGCTTATTTTGCTCTGGCTTGCTGGGCTCTGGCAGGTCTTCCTCGGGATCGTTGTTCTCGGGATTGTAACCGGGCAGGTTAATGTCGGGAAAGTTGATGGTGGGCAGGGTTATGTCGGGCACGTTGATGTTGGGCATGTTTGGGTTGGACTGGCTTGGTGTAGTCTCGGGCTGGCTTTGTTCGGGCTCATTCCCTTCGGGTTTGTCTTCTTCAGGCGCACCTTCTTTGGGTTGGCCTTCTTTGGGTTGGCCTTCTTTGCCTTGGCCTTCTTCGGGTCGGCCTTCCTCAGGCTGACCCTCCTCTGGCAGGTCCTGCTCGGGATCGGCCTGTTCTGTGGGCTCGGGAGCTGCAGAAGACGTGCCGGATGCACTTGCGCTTGCAGAGAACGTGGTGGACGCAGACGCGGTTGCAGAAAACGACATGGATTGGCTGATACTTCGTGTCGCAGACGGCATGCCAGTTTGAATTGAGAAGCGAGGCTCACCGTCACTGTCATTTGCGACCAAGTCAGCGATCATTATCAACAACAAACATCAGATAGTACTAGCTTTGCTAACCTTGGGGGAGTTTCCACGGGCCAATTGGGGTAGACGTTCTCCGGCGTTCTTAACTGCGGCTCCCAGACCCATCCTCCAAGCCCGGCGATCAAGGGCAAGGAGGTCGAGGTGGGCTTGCCATCTACAGTGAGACTCATGACCGTGTTGGTTGCGAGCGGGCCCTGGAGCGTCGCGAACGCGGGGTTCTGCACGGCCTTGAAGATGCCCGTCACGCCGTCGCGGGTTATTGTAGTCATGGAAGGCTGCGTTGGCTCGCCCTCAGGTGCATCTTGTCGCAGAGCCATCAAGTGAGGGGCCGGGGTCGGGTGTGCTGCCGGGCCTCTATGGAGTTGATCTTTGTACAACGGTGTTGCGGTCGCACCGTAGAGCATAGCGGCTAGAGGGAAGGCGAGAACGCCCCTCATCGCGTAGGGGTGATGCATTGTACGGGATAGAAGACAGGACCTAATGAGTGTTGGAAATATCTGGATGGTCTCTTCACCTGCAGTGTAAATGAAAGCCGCTGTACTCGTGCAATGAGTCTAGCGTAGTTGACTGGCGGAAACTCAATTCAATCATTCCCAGGAATACTGTGTCTTAAGTAAGAGGTTTGCTTTCATGTTCTGCTCTGGTCATCCTACACAGTGAACGACACTAAGCCATAGCCCATGTTATTCGCATCGCGAAAGGATGATTACTTTTGATTTGCTCCAGAGAAGGATGGAGATTAGGGGTCGGCATCGTGTTTGGTTATGTGTCGGCGTCGGGGTTCCGATTCCTATTCACTTTGGTTCGCCGGAGCAATTTCCAGCAGATGCTCCATACTATTTTGGGCTCTATTAGCTGGCAAGATGTGGTAGTTAGTTCTAGGGGGGCAGGGGCAGGGGCAGGGGTCTCAGGATCCAAGGTGGGAACAGGTGAGGTCTTATGTCATCATGAACCGAAATATCTGACTGCAGGAACAGATCCTAATTATGGAGAACAATGTGAATGTTGTTGGTTCATTATTGCAAGCAAAGCCACGATTCCTTCCTACTCGGAATGATTATGGGTGGGTCATGTTACAGTGGCCCTTTGAGTTGGCGATATGCAAATGTAGAAATAGAGGGCCGAAATGCTTAAAGTGGTAAAGTTCTGGTCAGGGGTTGTCGACCTTGTTCCACTTGGCACTCCCAAAATAGCCTCGCATCATTCCAGAACCAACGTTCGAATAGTCGTCCCTATAACACACCGTCGGTAATCTCTTTCTTTTAAGAAATCGAAACCCCCATTCTTGTTGATTGCCACCGGGGGCCGAGTGTAAATTTTTGATGTCTGGAACCTGCCCCCTTTCCAACGTTTATAATCAGCATCCGGTCACCATTTGTAGATCTGGTGCTTCTTAGATGGCCCGAGCAGGGGTTGGGGGCCGCCAAAGAATCGCAGTTCTTTAGCCAACTTGATGTCGAAATAGCTATCCCATTCTGTGCTTTTCTCTGATTCAATGCGTTGAGCAGAAATCAAGACTCACAGCACAATTCATTTCAACAAAAGGTAAATCGCGTCTGGAAATGGGCAATCAACAAGAGGAATATTGTGTCAACGCAAATCGAGGTTCACCATGTCACCGTGTGTCTTTTCTATGCATTGGATCGGGGAGAAGCATATAAAATAATGAAATGCGGCTTTCCTCTCCTTCCATTTCTATTCGTTAGTTCGTTACTCCCATCTAGCGTTTGATCAAATACCCTCTGGTCATACAAGTCCGTATAGTTGGCTTTCATATGGAAATATGAAGCTATCAATGTTCTCAGTCCTTCTGCCATTCAGCATCATGCTGCCCATGGCTCTCGGCGGTTCTCATATACGGTCTGATCCAACAATGTTTGGAACTCATGCTGTAGCACGCGACCACCAGCCGGATAGTGAAACCCTCCATGCGTACCAAGAGAAGGGCTGGTGTTTTAGCTACGAAGGTACCGGCAATAGAGATAAAGAGCTCGCGCCTTGCAAAGTCTATTGCGTCAAGACCACGGGTAACGAGGATACTGGGTACGGTGTAAGTCACCATCTGCATCTTTCTACCGGGTTAGCTGTACTTCTAACAATTTGTCTACCGCTCAGTGCCTAGGTCCGGGCGACGGATCTCCTATACACAAAGATGACGATGGCAACGATTGGCGTGCCGGCCAATGTCAATGCGTCTTCGACCTAGCCGAGATCATAGCCGAAATCGTCGCCGAGGGCTTGTCCAAGCTGGATTCGCTCCTCTGCCACATGCTGATCGACACCTTTACCACAATCGCTGAGGTAGGCCTCGAGTTTGTCCCCGGCGGCGCGGAGGTCGAAGGGGTCGCCAAGGCGATTAAATACGCCAAGTCGGCCTTTGAGAATGGCATGAGCGCTGTGAACTTCTTCAACGGCTGGGTCGGCAATGCCTGCGGCAACCCACAGTGGGACTTCTCGCTCGAGGATATGTTCATGAACGCCGTCAATGCCCCGGATTCGATGATGGGGTCCGACGTCAGCATTGGCTGCGTCCGCAAGGACAAGTCCAAATGCAAGAAACTCGATCCCAAGTCAGACCCCGAGGACAAAACGGATCTTTATAAAGGTGGTGGTGGTAAGGGTAGTAGCGGAAAGGGTGGCGGCGAAAAGGGTGGCGAAAAGGGCGGTGACGGTAAGGGCGGTGGCAGGAACACCAATATTCCTGACCAGCCGGCCAAACCCACGCATCAGCCGAAGGACACCAAGCAGCCTACCCAAACAGCCAAGCCAACCACTATGAAAACCGAGACGAAGCCTACCGACACCAGCACTAAGCACAAACCTAGTTCCACCAAGACAGATACATCAACACCCAAGTCTAGCACCACTGAGTCGACCACCAAGACGACGATGTCCAAGTCGACGATGTCCAAGACTATGAAGTCCATGTCGACGACAACCGAGGTGACCATAACCAAGACAACGGCAACTGACACGACGACGGAACCTACCTCAACCAAAGACGAATCCGATGACCCCGAGACGGAACAAACAGAGACCCCGGCTCCCACCGCGGCAAACGAGCCAAGCCCTACCGAGACGCAAGACGAGCCTAACGACCCCACGCCGGCCAAATCACAACCACACACGAAGGTGAGATGCATAGACAACCCGTAAGTATCCGTCCAAGCATCAAAACATCTCCTGAACGACATACACGAAACGAAAATCAGGCCGTAGACTAACAATTTCGCAGTAACTTTGAAGCGGGGCATGAGATGATGAAATGCCTTTGTCAGGGCGAGAGTGGCTTCACGTACATGAAACTCGAGTGGACGGATAAGAAGACTTGCGCGGAGATTGTGGACGCGCAGACGGACGGAGCCTCTGAGTGCAAGACATTTCGATGTGTATGAGCACTATGACAACGAACTGAGTTATGCATAAGGAAATGCATAACCTCTGCTCTGTAGCTGAACTGGAAGAAGGCCTAGTTAATTCAGGCCATCACCAATAAGAGGTATATTGTTTGCTACGGATCGGGTCAATGGAAATGGTGAACCATTGCAGTAGGGTGAGCGATAGTCTTGGCTGGATATGGGTTTTGAGCTGATGATAGCGTCTTTTGGTCTTGTCGTATATGTTTTAAACATATCTATTGAAATCGAATGTAAACCGCTCAGGGGTAATTGCTAGTGTGTCTCGTCTACTCTAGCTTGACGTCAAGGGTCACTAGCGAGATCTTGAATGGGGAGATCATTTGGCGGGGGGAGGTAACATCACTAAAAAAGAATAAGCAATGCTCGATACTCATGTTTTCCGATGCGAGTAGCGGCGAATGATCGCATCGACATGCACTTCTCCATGACGAGGAACGCAAGGGTGCCACGTTGTGAGGAGCTGAGAGTTCGTAGTTCTTAAACGGAGCCTTCCAATTGGTTGGGAAAGCGACAATAACGCTTGTTGGAGATTTGTGTCGTCATCGTCAAGCGTCGTCATGACGCTCGGCAGCGGGCTAACATGTCCGGGGCTGGAACACCTGGGCACGGGTCACAACCTCATGACTCTTCGCCAAAGACTGCGATCATTGTGGTTAATGGTCTTCTAAGGAACGTCGTGCTATTATCCTAAACGACAAGACCAAATATCATCAAGGTCGCGCATTGCGACAAACTACCAATGGCAAATGAAGCAGGCATTAGCTCAGACACCGACGATGCGGTAGGGAAGACCTATACACACGATGAGGCAAACATCCGCATCCCCGAGAAGCGGATTGACAGTCGCATCGTCCCAGTCACGGATGCCGACGTCAGGGGAATCGACCAAACGGAGAAGCATGTAGAGGTCCTCCCGCAGACAGCCGATCTGGGCTGGAACAACGATGCAGATATGCCACGCTCGCTTGTGGAGGGCATGAGCAACGAAGATTACTGGGTTCTCGTGAGGCGTTTTGACAAAGTGAGTGTGCGCATAGTCTGGGTGGAAAGCCTACCTACTTTCAGTATGTGCTGCTAACCCGTGTTACCAGCAAATGTTCACGTTAAGAGAGACGGTAAACCCCCTGAAGAGTGGGCTAGACTTCAACTTGTCAGACGAGGCGGAATTCGAACCCAATAAGCTGCGGAGTCAGCTCGAGAGGCTGTACATGGGAGTTGTAAGTTCTGTTCCATGCATCAATGCTAGCCATGGCTGACCACTCTAGCTTTTGGGTGTTTTCGGGGGTATCAAGCATATCTCTAGGCTACGATCTTGGCTCGAGCCGAGAAGGACTGGTGCTTTTTGTGCAGTGAGTGCCCCTGGATTGAACCGGATCCCCGGATCGAGCTGACTTCATCCCCAGGTCTATTTCTTAGCCTGGCATTTCAACGTCATCATCACGATCCTTACCGCGACCATCATGGCCCTGATCACGTATCCCCGGGCCCGGACGGTCCTATTCCCGCCGGCGCCGCTGTCCATGGTGGACTGGCAGAGCGGCCGCATCACGAAACCCCTGGCTGGCGTCTTGGGCTCCTCGGAGACGGCAACCGGCGCGCCCGAGACCATCAAAGGCGAGGCGGTCGAGAACGAGGCCAGCAACTTCATCACGGGCATGGCGGGCATCGCCCTGAACGTCATGACAGCGCAGCCGCCCGGGGCCGAGCCCGAAAACCGCCAGGACGATGACGAGTCGCACGCGACCGATAGCCAGTTGCCCCAGCCAAACGAAGCGACTACGCTGATCGCAACAGCCAAGGACAAGTCGGCCGGTATCAAGAAGCCGTCCCACGACAAAACAAAGCGGCCTATAGAGACAGCTATGTGGTCCAAGATGTTGCCTCTACTGAGAGCGTTGTGGACGATTTCGGATACGTGGGAGCGATTTGCCAAGTAAATATTGATCCTCCCACCTGCGACGTTTTTGCTAACCCGAAATCCGCACCAGTGCATTGAACCCTGTGCCTCCATTCGTAAAGGATAACCACAGGTTGCAACTAGCCGCACTGCTCTCCCCTATCCTCGTCGGCTCCGCGTTCGTTTCGGCGCACGTAATGGCGAAATGCGCCGGTCTCTTCATAGGCATGGCATTCTTCGGCGACCCCTTAATCAGGGCCGGCATGAGATCGTTGAATCAGAACTACCCCGACTGGCAGCAACTAATCAGCCTGGACGCCATTATTCTCAAGGGCGTCCCAAGCAATGCGCAGCTCACGATTACACTTTTGCGCCGGGGTGAAGGTCGCGTCGCCCCTCTGCCCCCAGCGCCGAGCTTGGATCAGAAGAAAGTCAAACAGGCTATGGACATGGACGACGCGACCGTCGACACGCTTGGCGCCGATTCTCCGCTTGGCGCCACCCCGGCCGAGATCCACAACGTTGTGAGGGTGGACCACGAGAAGCTGGATGCGGCGGGCGGGCCTGATTCGGAGGTAAAGGCGATCGGGGGACACAAGACGGCCAAGGTCCTGAACTTTTTGAAACACGGTATCAAGGGCGGCGCCAAGGCCGCTCTCTCCGCGGACCGAGTGCGCGCCAAAGTCGGCCGGCAGGGTGCCAAGAATCGTATTGGCGTCGTGCCAGCTGCGAATGGGGAGGACAAGAACGACAGAGAAGACGGGCCAACGACCTTCACCGCACGCTACGGGGGTAAGAAGGGGCATGTGCATATCAAGACCGATGGAACGGTTTCGTTTGAGGATTCCTGGAGCCTGTATGTGGGGGATATCACGGAGCTTAGAAAGCATAGCGGACTAGGTAGCAAGAGCAAGTTGGCAGTGGGTTGGGCCGTGGAGCGGAAGATATGGGACGCGTTGGAAATCAAGGATCGAAACGGGAACGCGTTCTTGTTAACGGCTGTGCCCCTGAGGGATCAACTGTTTGACAGGCTATGCTCCATGGGCGGGCAGAGGTGGGAAATTTCGTAGTTGAAACGAATAGGCATCTAATTATAATGGCAAGAACATGGCATACCGTTAAGCTGTTCACTCATAATCCCGTTTAATCAACAGAACAAAACTGAAAACCAAGCGATGGCTTCCTCCCCAATCACATGCTCGACCCAATGGAGCATCGAAGGCTACAAAGTTGATAGCTTGTGGACAAACTCTGATCAGTAATGTATTGAGAAGTAGATAGAACCTGATGAGAAATATAGGCGGAATGTAGTCCGAACAAACACATTCAGTCAAAATGAATCCCCCGCTGCTGAAGTTTTAAACCTTTGCGTTCTCCTTGGCATATGAAGGATACACAACCCCTCACGCCCTACTTGTCAGTCCCAACTGATACCGTCCAGCCGAACGGAGTCTCCAAACCTTTCGACGCTTACGGGGGGCTTGTTGGTTGAAAACGTAAAGGCGGCGCAGTGCAGAGCCGGACATGGAGCTAAGAGGTATATCCGCCGATACCATTGTCTACGCCTTGCAACTTTGCCGGCTCGTATCCAATCATGCAGGCATTTAAAGGGACAAATTATCGTTGTCTTTGGTATCTCACTGGTTTTGAAAGGCTGTGCGTTGTGGCTTGGTGTGTTGCCTGGAAACACATCATCGGTGGTGAGTGAGCGGCAACTCGGACAAGAGAAGATTGTCCGAGATCCGCATCGACAAGGAAATTTGACAAAACGCCGGTTCCGTAACGAACGTAAGTATTGCATAGCAAATGTTCCGGGTCGTGCAAACCATGAATAGCGACAGCAGCGGATGGCTGTATGGCAAGGGTGTTTTTCTAAGGCTATAAATTTTAACCTCTGTCTCGCAATTTTGAAATCATGCTCACCACAAGTACGACGAACCTCATAGCGATCCACCTCTCCCAGGGCATCTTGTAAGAACCCCAAATTTTTGTTAAAAGGTTCTCCCATCAAAACAAACACTACAAACATCACCATGGAGCCGGCTAGACAGTCTCAGATTACCCCGGCCTCGGTTGCCGCCTTTACCCAAACAATCCACCAGAAGGTCCCACCTGCCCTTCAACCTAGCGTTCAACCTCTGCCAGACCAATTCGTCGTTGCTGTCACCGGCGCAAGTCAGGGTCTAGGCCGGGCCACCGCCGAGGTCTTCGCGTTGGCCGGGGCGACGGGCCTCGTCCTGTCCGCGCGCACACTCGCGGGCCTCGAGGAGACCAAGCTGATCTGCGAGAAGGCTCACTTGGCCTTCAAGGAGACACGTGGGGATCATAGCATCACCCGCCTCAAGATTACCCTCGTGGTCGGCTCAGTGGGGACCGAGGCCGACGCGCAGAAGCTCGCAGATGCCGTGCGCGACGAGCACCAGGGCCGCCTGGACATGCTCATCAACAACGCCGGGGTGGTCTCGACGCATGAGTCGGCATGGGGCCCCTTCGACAAGATCCGGCCCGACCAGCTCGAGATGCCCATGCAGACCAACTACGTCGGCCGGTTCCTCACCATGCAGGCGGTGATGCCGGCGCTTCTGGACTCGCCCAGCGGCGGGACCGTCATCAACGTGACCAGCATCTGCTCGCACTTTACCGCCGCCGGACGCGGCGCCCCGGGCTTTAACATCTCGGCGCTGGCATCGAACCGCCTGATCGAGATGGCCGCCGAGGTGTACAAGGGCCGCGCCGAGGCCCAAGGGGGCAAGGGGCCGGTCTTCTACTCGGTGCATCCGGGCACCATCTTCACCAATCCCCCCGTGGGCGCGCCGAAGCAGCTCTATAAATTGTGCACCGATGAGGCGGATCTGTGCGGTGCCTTCTGCCTTTGGTTGGGTCGCAACCGGCCTGATTGGCTCAATGGGCGCTACATCTCGGCGACTTGGGATTTGGAGGAGTTGCAAGGGAGAAAAGCCGAGATCGTGGAAGGCGACAAGCTCAAGTCTCACATCTTGCTGTAGATTGGGCTTCGTTGCAAGTTGCGTTGCAGTGTTGACAGGGGCCCCTATTTTCAGTTGGCTTGAGACTATTTCCTTTATTTATATACACACGCGCTGCAGCAGTGTTTTCTTTCCTTATCACTAGTCTTTGCTCTTAGGTATAACTTTATAACTATCTATTTGCTCAATATAAGGTCTCCTGCCGCTCCTAATGATGTGACAAATGGAATATAATGGGGGTTGCTTCGGGACAACGGTACAAATAGGATCAAGTTGGCTAAGCTATTTGATGTTTGTCCTCGTCTTTCGGCCGAAAGTGCTATCATAGAGCAGATCCGTACGAGACAAGATGCTGTTGTTTATGTAGCAGTTTAGCCTCTGGTGCATACGTCCATGCTAGCCTTCTGTCTGGCTCTCCGCCCATACGTCCTTTGCTCGCCAGCAACCATCAAAGTGATCCAAGAAGCCCTCCGAGGAGAATATGCGTTCTATCTTCAATCTCTCGATTCCTCTCATCATCCCGACCACATCACGTCGGAGACATCCTTTGCAGTTGACGCCGCGCTCGATATTCAAGGTGACCGGGTCGTACCACGGCAAAACCGTGCATGCCATGCGTCGCCGTTCAATGGAAGGATCGTCGCGACTATACGTGACGGGCGTGAAATTGGGTTGATGGACGACCCCATGAGCGGTCAGGGATTCCAGGGCGTCTTCTACGGAAATGAGATACTTTGTTCGCTTGGCTGGCTTGTCCCACCTAGCGTAGTGGCCGGGTACGGTGCGTATTGTTGACCCCAGTAAATATGGCTTCGCATCGCTCGCCTTCACTCTCGCGGACTTGTAGAAGCTGGTGGTGCCGATGAGGTAGAGCTCTTCCGCCTGGTTGATGCAACGGTAGCAGCAGCGGGTATTGGTCGGGATGTATAGAAAGCCCCCGAACTCCCCGCACAGCACGCAATCACGGGTGATGAGGGTGCGGTACAGGTCCATGATGGTGAAGCGGTGGTCGAGGTTGCCGCGTAGCAGGCCGCGCAGGCCCTCCAGACCATGAGTTGCAATGGCAGTGTATTCTTTTAAACACCCGGTCGATAGCAACCGCGCACGCCGATTCACTTGGCGAAACCGAAAGTATGAGTGAATGTCGAAATGGGGGATTACCATGGCTATGAGCTCGTCAGGAAGCTGGTCCAAGATGCCGAGACTGGCAATTGGCAAAGTGCTGAAGGGCGTGCGAAGAGAATCCTGGACGGCTTCCATTTCCTGTGGGCTGGAATGGACAAGCAAGCGACCGAAGCCATCTCGATGATATGAGCATTTTCGAACGATCGCCTCCTTATCTGGCGATAGGTCTGGTGGCGTCATTCTCGTGCTGATGTTCTCGACAAGTTCCTAGTTGGACTGGAAAGGAAGAGCTGGTGAGACGCCCTGTGAGACCTTGTGATACCCCGCCAGCAGCCACCATTTTTAGGCAGCATCCGACCTTGCCGGCTTACACCTTGAGACGCCGCAATGCATCTTTACAATCCCATCATTCATCCTCCCTCTAACGCTCTATTCGACTCCATAAATTTATCTTGTGTTCTAGCCAACTATCACTTTATCTATTGGGTCAGGCGAAACCACGTTGATATTGCACAATGGAATCTGTCACGAGCTGGTGGTATATGTTGGTTGTGGCGGTGCTCGCTTACTACGCGACCCTTGCATTTTACCGACTGTTTCTTGGCCCTCTGGCTCGCTTTCCCGGTCCCAAACTGGCGGCAGTATCGCGCTGGTACGAGGGCTACTATGATGTGTTTCTAGGCGGTAAATACACCTTCAAGATTGCCCAGCTGCACAAGCAATATGGTAAGTGTTCAACAAAGACTCGGGATGAGTGCCACATTCATTCGCAACAGGTCCCATCATCCGCATCAGCCCGTACGAACTGCACGTGGCAGACCCGGCATTCTTTGAGACACTTTACCGCCTAGACGGGCATTGGGACAAGTACTCTTGGACATATGACGCATTCGGGCCCAGCGCTTCTACCATCTTCAGCTCAGGTACGCTTTCTCTTTACCTGGCATGTTTGATATGTTGCCTTGTCTGACTTTAGTGTGGCACTACACCTGCAAAAGCCCACGATGTCCACAAGATTCGTCGACGTTCCGTTGCCCCTTTCTTTTCCAAGCCGAATGTTTGGGCTAGAGAGGAAATGTTGTGTCGTCATGTGGACAAACTCTGCAATCGCGTTTCTGATCTTCACGGCACCACTTTCAACCTGGGCGCAGCCATCAGCGCCTTCACGAGAGAGGTGGCCAACGGTTTTATCTTGGGAAAGTCCTACGACGACCTCGACCTAGACGACTTCGGAATCGGCCTGGCCAATGCCTCCCAGGGAGCGGGAATGGTATGGCGCGTTACCAAGCACGTCCGCTGGTTTGGTCCACTCATGAAAGCGATTCCTGTCAGTCTGGCAATGCAGTTTGCCGACGAGGGGACCAAGGCGTTCTTCCGCTTTATACAGCAGAACCGGCAGGACACCCGCGACACTCTGGAGGCGGTGACTTCGCAGCCATCTGGCCTTTCTGACGACGACGCCGCGAGGAGCACCCTAGTCTACGCGATTACAAACTCCAACCTCCCACCCGCGGAAAAGAAGCTAGACCGCATTCTCCAGGAAATAATTGTCACGTTAGGCGCAGGCTACGAGACCACTGCCAGCGCGCTAAGGCTGATCCTGTACCATGTCTACTCCAACGAGGAGATCCTTCAGCGCCTTAGAAAAGAACTCGACGACTTGGGTTTCACCGGTGCGAAGGGGTCTACTACCGAAAGGGTTCCCGACTTGAAACAGTTGCAACAGTTGCCGTATCTCAAGGCGGTGCTGACCGAGGGGATGCGTCTGAGCCCCGGAGTTGGCAGCCGGGCTGCCCGCGTCACGGAAAAAGACCTCCTCTACCAGGAGTGGCGAATCCCCGCCGGCACCCCCGTGGGAATGACGACGTATCTCATGCATACAGACGAGAGCCTGTACCCCGAGCCGATGCGCTTCAACCCGGATCGTTGGATGGGTTCCAGTGGGGAAGCCGATGCTAGGTTTTACGCCCCCTTTTCGCGAGGCACGAGGATGTGTCTCGGTATGCAGTAAGTAATGGCTTGTTCATCAGTCTCTGGTCTCTCCCTGTTAGCTAACGCATTTCCATCATAGCTTGGCCTGGTCTGAGATGTATATGGTTCTTTCCGCCCTGGTTCAGGGGTTCGATTTCACTATCAAGGATGCTACGGCCAGAGATTTTGAGTCTGAGACGGACAATTTCGCGATCAGCACAAGAGCGGGCTCCAATATACATGCTTATGTCGATACTCGTAGTCTCTGATGGCTTTTCGATATTGTTTGAGGAGGGGGTTATTATGCTTCTCTGGCAATTAATTACTAAGCTCGTTATGATATACACTCATTACTGGAGAATTTCCAAGAGTGCCAGACTCTGCAATAGCAGTAGACGGCTCCCTGGCACCCATATTCCAGCCATGATTCATCCATTTCGAAGAGGTCATTTGGGGGGCGGAGTGAGCAAATAGAATAGTCGATACCCAAAGTTTCGCAAACTCTCGGTGAGGAGGTCTTCTAGTGAAACTTTGAAACGGCTGAATTCGGAATCGCGGACACTATTTCTTATGGTCACACTGCATTTTAAGTTTGGGGTGCTAGCTGCAGTAACACCCCTGAATGCGATGCGACTACCTGAGTCAATAAATATATGAGGGGTAATAATACTATTGAACGTACGTGTTCAAATTTCCTCATCCTCTTCCAAGAGATCAGTACCAACATCAGCCCGACGCAATGATTAAGTCTTTCGGTCTCATCGTCTCTTTCGTGTTCGGCGTTCTTGGCAGCGCCCACTTGTCCTCTGTGACAGACCCTGCAACGTACGATCCCAAAGATGTCATTCATAGAGATGTCGTCGTCGTCGGAGGTGGTTCATCAGGCGTCTACAGTGCAATGCGACTGAAGGATCACGGCAAAACCGTAGTGGTCATTGAGAAGCAGGAAGTGCTCGGCGGACATGCCGAAGCCTGGTTTGATCCAGTAACAGGAACTCCCGTTGACATTGGGGTCGTCGTCTTTGCAAATACAGACACGGTCAAGGACTACTTTGCGCGATTCAATCTCTCGCTGACGCCTCTCACGGGGACAGTCAAGAACAAATACATCGACTTCGCCACCGGCAATTCGGTGAACTTTACCCCGCCAGATAATGCAGCATTTGGGGCGGCCTTGAACGGGTATTTAAGCCAGCTCAACGAGTATCCAGCTCTCCAGGATAGTTTCAACATGACGTATCCCGTTCAGTCGGATCTCTTGCTTTCATTTGGGGACTTCGTTGCCAAGTATGGACTGCAAGACCTGGTTCCCAACGTCTTTCTCTATAACCAAGGAGCGGCTCCAATACTAAACATCAGCATGTTATACATCTTCAAGTACCTCAACTCGGGCCAGATCAACAGCTTCAAGCAAGGCTTCCACGCCGTGAACCAGCATTCTGTGACGGAGCTATATCGCAGGGCTGCCGAGAGTCTTGGCCCCGATATATTATTCAACTCTACAGTAATATACATAGATAGATCTCTCCCTCAAGAGGTTCGAGTTGCCGTCAGCACGCCTGCGGGGCCCAAACTGGTCATCGCTAAGAAGCTTCTGTCCACCGTTCCGCCACTCCTCGACAATCTAGCGGGGTACGATCTGTCTGCCAACGAAACCAACTTGTTTAGCCAATTCTTCGCCAACGGATACTACACCGGGGTTCTGAACAACACCGGACTCGAACCGGCCGCGTTTACCAACCATAGGTCAGGCCGCCCGTACGGAGTCCCGGAGTTACCAGGCATCTACAGTATAGTCTCTACACCTCTCCCTGGCAACAGGTTCGTCACCAACGTATATTACGGGAGCCCCAACGTGCTATCGGAGGAGGATGTCAAGACCGATATCGTGAGAGCTATTAGGCGATTACAAGCGGCGAACGGTCTGCCCGCGACGGAGCCAACCTGGTTAAAGTTCTCTAGCCATTCCCCCTTTAATCTCATGGTGTCCAACGACAACATAGCCAAGGGCTTCTACGACCAGCTCTTCTCGTTGCAGGGGCAGAGAAATACGTTTTATAATGGAGCAGCGTGGCATGCGCAGGATTCGAGCGTGCTATGGAGGTTCACAGATACGTACATTGTTCCGATACTATTAGCCTCGATACGGGAGGGGACGTGAATGTGGAGTGGATATACCTTGCGAGCCATTTGGCAGAGGGCGATCTATGACGGGCTGCAATCAAGGTTCTCGAGTTTGGGAGGCATTGGGTGTGATGGATTCTTCATAGGTTGATTAACAATTGCAAATTGGTTTGGAGTCTGGTTCTTCCGCCGGATAAACCTGGTGTGGACTGTATTCAACGAATCTGACACTGCCTGCTATGGAACCTCGTTCGTAGACGCAGAGGTAGGCCAAGCATCAATATATAACTTAATCCAAGGAAGGAGCAGGCTGGTGCTCACTAATATCATGACACCACGAAGGCGCGTCAAGGCACCAATGCCACTAGTTGACTTGACGAAATCCGATGGCGACTTCCCTTTTTCTACTGGAATGAACTGACATGAAAATCCAACCTTGGCCAAAAATCTCGAGTCTTCGTCCATTTTCATCTTATCACCTTTCTCGTCGTCTCATTCTCTGCAACCAACAACCACTCGACACGCATCATGGAGAGAGACCTCGCCATTGAGGTGGCTTCGCCACGAGACTCGCTTCCGCAAGAGCAGCCTGCCAACGGTGTGAGTATATTGCTTGGTTCCCTGTCTTTGATGTCATTGTTCTCGCAATGCGATGGCTAATTCATCCATCCTAGAATGATTCGAGCTCTTCTTCAGCGACAATTGATAGCAGTCATGGTAGCCTGCGCCGTTCGGTTCTGGTAGGTTACTCTCTCGTATTTCCACTTTCTTGGTCGTATTCTAACGCCCTTTGGCAGCCAGACCCAGCCCAAGTCACGTTCGACAGCCACGGCATCTCCATGACCCCAGATGGATCGGATACCGAGGAATCACTGTCCCACACGAGACGCCGCAAGAGATCACTGTCTGATCATGATGATCGTCCGTCCAAGGCTGCCAGAACGCCACCACTTGCATCCTCGAGCAGATTTAGGGAGCAGTCATCACCACAGATCCAGGACAAGGAAGCCAAGATCTAAGGGGAGAATGAGAAGCACCATAAGACACAGTTTGCAGCCAGGAATAACTCTGTTCCTCAAGCTGGACAAGTGAAACTGACTAGGCCCAGGGATTCCGCCCAGCGCATTGCTAAACAGAGCCTGGGGCGCAAGATTATCTACATTTCGAGTGATTCGGAGCCCGACGACTCGGAACCCGACGGCGATGATGGTAGCACACCAGCACCTTCCATCCCTCTAGCCCAAGCCCAGGACTCAAGTCGACCGTCACACCTCACAGATGAGGACATGTTTCATGACACTTTGTTTGTTGAAGATTGGCTCCTGCTGAACAGTCTCTGTCTTCCCTTTGATCCTTCCGATGACGCCATGATACCCCAACACTTCCAGAACTCCAGACTCCAGAACGCGGTGCAGAAGATGAGAAAGCTGAGAATGGAGGAGTGGCGCGCTATCCAGTATTTTAGCAAAGCGATCGGGAACGACCGTCACATATATGCCATCCGCGCCATCGAAGCAAGCAAGCAGGTGGAGTACCACATCAATCCGTTGGCTAAGTTAGTTGCACGCCGGCTGCGAGTAATTATCAACAATAACCTGCAACCTGGGTTGATTGGCAATGACTGGGCAGAGTTGCAACAGTTCAGCCGCTTCCTTCACGTGAGTCAGCTACGAACTTCACGTCCCTCCATTGAAGGTCCGTCTGCTCATTCGTCGGGTATACTTGGCCTTGAGCGTGTTGGCTCTACCCCTAACCCAGTCCCGGCGCCCACTACACTTGGTGGCTGGGGTTATACGGTAGCACGTTGGCTGCAGAACTTGGTTGGGTTTGCCGACCAGACTTCCGAAGTAGTTAATGACCCAGCTGGCGGTGTACAGGAACTCAAAGATGAGGCGGATTAGATGGAGACCATGTTAGATTGGGAAATCGTATGTCGAAAGGGTTATGTCATATGCGCCTTGCTGCCTTTGCCACCTGTATTGAATACTATCTAGCTACTGCTGAACCCAGTGGGATTGCGAACCGGCACGGCGATGAATGTAACATATTTCTGTGCTGGAGTACTGAATATTCAAGCCCCAAGACCTTGATCCAACCTCGGCTCGCGATAATGCAGGCAGATAATGCGCAGGACTTTTGTCGACGACCCCTCCAGGCTTTGCCACTTGCATGCAGCAGCAGCGTCGAGATGGTGGGGTTTTGCCAGTGGCTGTGCGGGCATTCAATGGACGAGGATTGACAGTCGATACACGGACTATTGCTACATCTCTCCGTACTTGCACTGTCATTCAGCTCAGCTATCTCCTCTTCTCCCAGCACGGGTGAACTGGTCGGCAGGCCGGGAACTGTACTATGCGAATCGACCTGCCACACTATTTCAATCGCCAAGCTCTGTATCCACCCTTGTCGCTAAGATCCCAGACCAGATCCCAGATCCCACACTTGGATAGACAGGAGGTAATGTTAGGGGTTGTCTAGGTTTACTCCCGCCCTTGTCAATGATGCAGGCACGGGAACAGGAGCCTGTCGGGGGCCGCTGGGCGACGCCGAACCAATGGGAACGTCACCGAACCGCCATCTCCTGGCTGTATCGCCGGAAGACGCTGGGGGAGATTATGCAAATAATGCAGCAGGAACACGGCTTCTATGCAACGTGAGTAGTCGGTCAGAGCAAGCAGCCGCTTTCGTATCACTTGAAACCACCCACTTACAAATCGAGTCTGCCAGTGCGCGCATGTACAAGCTACGAATCCGCACGTGGGGACTGCGCAAGAATCTGGGGTTCGACGAAGCCAAAGGGATTCTGGAACGCATGATTGGCAGGCAAAATCCGCGCGATGGCGATGGCGAATGGAATGTCAGCCTGACCTACGTCTATTCCTACATCCAGCGCCTCCCGCAGGACAAACGCGAGGTTTTGATGAAGCTCTACGACCAAGTCGTCAGCAGCAAACCCAGTTCACCACCACTGGCACCCCATCTGCACGTAGCCCCGGGCACCGTCTTGCGCCGCGCCGAGGAATGCAATCACCACCTCCGGTTGTACATCCTGGGTGGTTTCGACAGACACTGGTGGCCTCAAGACATGATCCCCCAGCCGCGCGTCACGGAACTGTTGATTGAATGGTACCACATCGCCGTCGTCGTCCAAGGCGCACTGCGGCGTCGGCAGACGGCGCAGGCGTTCCAGGTGCTGCAGCCCTTCTTCGACCAACAGTCGATTGTGTTGAAGAGTCGAGATCCGCGTTTGTTTGGCACCACAATAGCCTTTGTCCTCATCGTGTCGGCTACGGGCCACGAAATTGCGGCCTCGGCCCTGCAGTATTCTGCTCAGCTGACGGGGACATGCTGGGGAACATCCCATCCGTACCGCGCCGCATTGCAGCTGCTGGCTGGCATGAGCGCAGAGGAGCACCGTCATTGGCTCCCCATCATGATGAACTGGTATTACCGGTATCTGGCAGACCAGGCTGAGCCGGATTGCCCATTCCAGCACTACATCAACTATTGTCGACGTGCCACCAAGTCCTTCGTGCGGAGGCTCGATGCCACTGCCCATCGTGACGAGTACAGCAACGTCGAGGTTTCGCAAGATCTCGGTGAAATATCCCGCCTCATGTGCGACTATGGCTCGGCCAACTCTCCCGAGTTGGACGAAGGCAACAGCACGGATACCCAAACCCAGAGGACAGCGGATCTCCCCGTGAAGCTGGAAGGAGGGAAACAATCCAGTGAAGGTTATGGCACTGTGGGTTCAAGGGGCAAAGGAAGCCTGCATGTCGCGAGGCAGCACGAAACTAGTCTCGTCGACGATCTCGAGAGGCTCTCGGTGTTGACCGACATGGAGCAAGCACTCGCCCAAGACCCCATAAAGGAGGTGCAGGGTGGCAAGGTCCGGCAGGAACTGGACCTTCTGCTGAATGCGTATTGTGCCAGACTTGCAGGGTGACCTCTGTTACACGGGCGCGATCATACTGTAACGGCAATGTTCCGGCTGATGAATAGGGGAGTCTTGACTTTTGATGTTGAGGCCGTCACATGATGAAGCAAACAATTGATCTTTGGATCTGGACAGGGTAAACACAGGTCTGGGCCACCAGCATATTAACAGGGCAAATAACTGACGGCCGTCTAGATATAGCGACGAGGACAACTCTCTGATCACAGCCACGTGATTCTCTGGGCTGAAGCCGCTGAGTGGAAATATCCTGGGCAGCGGCGTGTTCGCGAGAAGCAATTCGACGTGCTGAAGTTATGATCCGTCAGCAAGAGCCGGAACAAGGGTAATGAGTACCAGGACTTCGACTGCCAACTTGATCGCGCCGATACTAGACATGGGACGCAAGATTCAAATGCCTACCGATCATTTCAGGGTCGACTCCAACACCAGATACCAGACGATCCTCGCGGCGAAGCAAGACCAGCGACAGGAAAACATAGGCAACGCCAAAGTTCAGCATTTACCTTCCTCATCTTGCAGGTTGCATCGTCGACCTAGATTGTAACGATTGCTCGTGGCACGAGGATGGCATCTCTCGGCGTGAAGTAAAGAAAGGGAGAAGCGGCTTCGTGGGAACGCCCGAAAACGAAGCTTGAGGTGGACCGGTACAGGGGCAGTGGCACCATGATCCCTTACCTCCACGTGTGTCCTCAATGGTATTGAGGTCTGTCGCCATGTACTTTACTTGCAGAAGGAGGAAAGAATAAAGGCGGGTCGGGGTAGGATGGGATGGGCATGTAACAGTACGCCATTCAATATCACACAAAGAATCCAAACATTGCAAAACGCTACCATCCACAATACGGGTGTCAATCAAGACCAGCTACGTGCACAAGCTATTTCAAGGCAATTTTCATGGCTTGGAGCTCTCGCAAAGGGGGGATGTCTTCCAACATACCCCTCCTCCAACCGACCTTGGTCCTGATGACCTTCTTGTGCGAGGGCAGGTCTCTGCTGTGTGAGGACGCCATGGGTTTATTTGGGGGATTTTATTTATTTTCTTGAATTTATCTTTTACGACAAAGATGGAACCATCATGAAATTATATTGCTTTACAGAATATGTCATTGGATCAATGAAATTGCTTTGATGTGACGCTGTCTCGCCGTCTGTGTCTTTAGTGTTCTGATAGGACCATTGAAGTTCGGTGACAAAGTGTTTTGCATCTAGCGAGGGGCGCGCTTTTGAGCCAAAGCTTACCTCTTAGGTAAGCCAAAATGCGCACCCACCTGGCGCGCTCATCATCACTGTCTCTCTTCAAACTGGAACCATTTGGATGCAAAAGCAAACTCGAAATTGAAAGCCTCGATCGAATCACCTTGTGGCGATTGGCGTTCAATTGCTTCCATTCGAATTATTGCTTGTCTGGATGGGCAACGCAGAATGGCGCCCCCGAAGCGCAAGCGAGTGCACGACGAAAATCCAACCGAGGCCGAATCCGCAACGCGACGAACCACCCGACACTCCCATCCCACAACTCTGCTGCCCGACCATGAGGCCGAGCCCGAGAAACAGCTGAGAAGCCGGCGCGTACGGTCCGACACCCTGGAGGCGCCGCCAGAGCCCCTCCTACCGACTTCTGCCCCTGCCCCCATCACCAAGACGTACGTGACGAGACCACGCGACACCACTACTAAGACATCGGACCCTGATTCGGCTGCCCCTCGGCCCAAGGTCGCCAATCCCACCAACACCATCCGAAGAACCAAGAGGCACAGCGCCACAGCAGACCATGCCGATGCTGCAAACCACTCATTCAACGGCCACCAGGCCGAGGGCAAGGAGAATCTTCAACCTGCCCTCCTAGCCGAATCGAAAGGTGTTGCTGCTGCCACTTCTTCACCGCACCAACACTCTCCTATTCCGCCCCACCACCCACGATCTCGAGCCCCTGGGTCCAACTCGCCCGCAAGCCCCGACAACCCAATCGTGGTATACAGAGGAGCCGCAAGCTCAATAATCACACCGAAACGTCGTCTATCCATTCAGCCCCAAAAGCCCCCGCCGACCCCACGGTCCGATCGGAACATCGACAGGGTGGTGCTGGGAGACATCTCGTTCCGCGCCTGGTACCCTTCCTACTACGGAAAGGACGTGTTGGGCGATGCATCTGTCACGTCGGGCGGCAAGGCCAACCCCGGTGGCGGCGGTGCCAAGATTGGCGGAGGGAAGAAAGACAAGGAGGTGCTGCTGGACCGACTCTTTGTTTGCCCTTCCTGTTTCAAATATTCCAAGGAGGAGCCCAAGTGGCGCAAACACGTAGACACTTGCCTGCCCAAAGCCTGGGTGCCTGGCAGCAAGATCTACGTACATCCCAAGGAGAGCCGGGCTCCCCAAGGCACAACTGGCTCGGATGCCAGGAAGAACCGCAAGCCGAAGAAAGAGGATGGTGGCTCGACTCATGTGATGGAAGGCGAGTGGAGTGTCTGGGAAGTGGATGGGGAGAATGAACCAGTAAGTGCAAAGTCCTCGTGGTTCCTGTCATTACGATACTAATCCGTCCGCCAGCTATTCTGCCAGAACCTGTCACTATTCGCCAAGCTCTTCCTGGATAACAAGTCGGTGTTCTTCGATGTAGCCGGGTTCAACTACTTCCTTCTGGTCTACACTCCACCCCCCACCGCCGCAACGCCATCGGACCTGGATGCAGAACAATCGCCAGCGGAGACGCCATCTTCTCAGCGCCCGCAGGTTGTTGGCTTCTTCTCAAAAGAGAAGCTTTCTTGGGACAACAACAACTTGGCTTGTATCCTCGTGTTTCCGCCTTGGCAACGGAAAGGCCTGGGTGCCCTGCTCATGGGCATTTCCTACGAGATCTCGCGCCGTGAAAAGGTACTCGGTGGGCCGGAGAAGCCCATTTCGGAACTGGGCAAGAAGGGCTACAGGAGGTTTTGGGCAGGCGAGATATGTCGCTGGCTCTTGGGCCTGGAGCTACAGAACAAGGACGGCCACAGAAGCGAAAAGGAAATCATTGTGGATGCCGACGAGTGCAGCAAATCTACATGGATAACTCCCGAGGACTGCCTGGTGGTAATACGCGACATGGGCATCATGGTCGAAGACGGGATGGGACCAGGGAAGAAAGCTCCAAGCCCCATTAACGAAGGTGAGGATGCTGAGCTAAAGGAAGTCAAGCAATTCTTGCGTGTCAAGATCAATAAGGACGATGTAAGGAAATGGGTCAAGGACAATCGCATTGATCTCGAGAAGGCATGTGACCCAGCCGGCTTTGTTGAGGGATATGCGATCAAGTCGATTGAAACGGGGGAGGCGGAGGAGGAAGAGGAGGAGGAGGAAGAGGAGTAGCCGGTACTGCTTTTTGCGGTTGCATGTTTGTTATGGGATAACTGGCCTCTGCGGACGCATCTTTTTAACGCAAATGATACCCCATCTTTTTATTTTGACCTGCCACGCCCAATGCTCTTCCATCGACATGGAATATCAAGAATGAAGTATTCTATATTCCATGTTTAACTAACGGCATTGGTAATGCACTGGCTGAAAGTATCGTGCTTGATGCTTGAGAATGTCGACCCCACTTTGGTGTGGCTGACTCAGCGGGCGCGGAGCTACTGTGATGCCGAATTTGCAGGGAGCTCTGGCATTGTACAGCGCCATTGACTCTGAACCGGAAAAAGTTCACGGTAGAGGCAATTGATGGGCTGCTTGATCGTTTCGAGCTTCAACCGTCATTCGCATCCGTCACTATGATTATCAGGGAGTTTGGTCTTCGCCATGGTACGTCGCTGTCAATCAATTGCTACAGGTCCTGGTGATCAATGCTAACGCGCTCATGGGAATGATAGGCCGCAAGGTGCTGGCAGCGCCTCTTCGTCGAGGACAGCAATGCCTGAGATCTCTGTCGACAGAAACCTCTGGAACCCCCGTCGCATCCGCCGATCCCGCCATCGAAGCCGCCATCCAGACCAACCCCGAGAATCCTACGGTCCCCTCCCTCTTCGCTAGGGCAGCCAAGCCCACCCGACGCCGTCCTGTTGTCCCCGATACCACAAAGGCCGACTGGGAGACTGCACAGCAATTGAAGCGCAGTCTGGCACCCGTGGGAGCCCAGGTCGAGCACCGCTACAGCCCCTCCGACGTCTTCCGCAACCCGCCCGGGCCCAAGGATGTCACGTTGGAGCTCCTCATGGCCTCGCAGGCGCACATGGGCCACCACGCCTCCGTCTGGAACCCCGCCAACGCCCGCTACATCTACGGTGTCCGCCAGGGCATCCACATCATCTCGCTCGAGCAGACCGCCGCCCACCTGCGTCGCGCCGCCCGCGTCGTCGAGGAGGTCGCCTACCACGGCGGCCTGATCCTGTTTGTTGGCACCCGGCCCGGCCAGACCCAGATCGTCACCCAGGCCGCGCGCCTGGCCAAGGCCTGCCACCTCTTCACCAAGTGGACGCCCGGCACCATCACCAACAGCGACAAGATCCTGCCCGGCATCCCCGTCGAGATCGTCAACGAGCACGACCAGCCCGTCTATGGCTTCAACCAGCACCTGATGGATCGCCGCGCCCTGGTCCCCGACCTCGTCGTCTGCCTGAACCCGCTCGAGAACTTTACGATGCTGCGCGAGTGCAGTCAGGCCAACGTCCCCACCATTGGCATCATCGACACCAACACCGAGCCCACATGGGTGACTTATGCCATTCCCGCCAACGATGACAGGTAAGCAGCATATTATCCCCGATTCCCCCTACCTCTGTTTCTATGGACGCATACTAACTCACATCTAGTTTACGCTGCTTGGCCGTCATTGGAAGCGTTCTGGGCCGTGCTGGAGAAGCCGGTCAGAAGCGTCGCATGGAGGACGCCAAGAACGGCAAGGTGACGTGGGATACGCCGTCCGAGATCAAGGAGTTCATGAACATTCAGCAGAAGCGAGCTCAATGGACCAAGCGAGCCGCGGCAGAAGAGGCGGCGGCTAAGGGCGAAGGACTAGGCGGTGAGCAGTCAAGAGGTCCCTCTCCGACTTCGAAAACGAACGGGGCGTACGACGAGGCCATGGCGGAGTTGCAGGTGGAGGTGGATGCAGCTGAAGCCCAGGATGTCAGCCCGCAGCTGAGGAAGATGGCGCGTCGGACAGAGTAGAGGCGAGCAAAATGATGGAGGCTTGGTTCACGAGGCTGTCCCGCTCATCCCATTACACGGCGGCTTCGGTAAAAAATGATACCCGTGAAACGATGGGCTACTGTACTGTACGATGTGTATAATCTAGATGTACCAAATAGATCTGGAATACCAACTGTATCATGAAGAATGCTCTGTGGTGATTGGGTGATGGAGATGCACTCCTCGCCAAGGGTCTCGGGGGCACATTTCGTTTGGAGCATATTCTCATCAGTCCACAGCAACGTCGGCACCGGCCATTGGGCTACGATGGAGCATTGATTAGCAGTTCGAGACTGCTTCCAACACACCAGGTCGACCGTTACTCTTACCCAAAATTATTACGGTAGAGTTTCAAAAGGCAGTGGGAGACGATTGCCAAGACTCGTCTTTGGAATGCTTGGCTACTTGCGCGCAGTAGGACATTCCATATTGCCTCGCCTTTGACATGAAGACCAAGGTCTTTACTAGGAGGCGTTGGAGTATCTTGAGAGGGAGCCCACCCCAACTAGCCCCTGTTCCTGATTACATGATTAGCCTTTGCCAACTGTATGAAATGCGAAATCTTCTCGCTGCCCATTCCGATTGAGATGCCAGATAAAGCAGTGAACCTCCAATCGGGTAAACTTTAGCTAACATATGACGAAAAGTTGCTTTTGGAGGGTATACTCTCCCAGGCCTCGGCTCGTAAGCCAACGTCTGCACTGGCTGCTGCGTGGCTCGCACGTCACAGGATAAAGGGGCAGCAGGCTAGGTCTTCTGTTCCTAAAGACGGACAACCCAAGATTCCAGGAGAGCAGCAGACACCGACAACATCGTCGGAGTCTGACTCCAGCCTGGTAGAAGGGATGTACGAGCTCGATTTGAACGAGAAGCTGGAAATGGCCACGACACGGAACAACCATAAGATGGAGCAGCCCGTCTATAGCCACGAGATGGAGAACCTGGTTTACAGTCATGAACTGGATGGGCATGGAAATCACCACGAACTGGGCAGCTGCTATTCCAAGTCGGTACAGGAAGGAAAAGTCCACGGAGCAAGGTTTTCTGTTCAGGGTTTGATCCAGTCCATGCAACAACTCTCTAGGTCTGAGTTCCGTATGGGCTTGGGGCCAGCTTAATGTTCTCTTATCGTAGAAAGCTTCTTTTCGATTGAATATGTATATAAATCCAATGGTTGGCACCTATATCATCGTTTTCAAATCGACATTCGCCGAGTCTCCCCACTGGTCCGATTTCTTTTCACACTCAGGAATATTTCACAAACATTTAAGCTTAGCACCACCACCTACTCCTGGGCTATCTTGAATTCGAATCTACCAAGACGTGTTTGCAAGGCATCTTGTCAGAATGTCTCCGGAAGCGTCCTTCCCCCAGTTCACGCGGCTCCCAGTCGAGCTCCAGCTGCAGATTTTGGGTCTTCATCGCGACAACTCACAACGGTATCACCATATCAACTGTATTAATGCGAAAAGGTCCCCCTTTGAACCTATCTGCACAGAAATCTCTTATTACTGCAAGGAGCCATTCAATTATGACGCTAAAACCAATGCCACCACGGATAAAAGCCCCGACGTGGTTTACGGCATTTACAAAAACGACGGCTTGACGAATGAGAAGATTACCGTGAGATCCCGATCCTCTCCCCGGAACGTTTGGGCCAACTTTTCCGCGGACGTCTTCTTCTTCCGACAAGATACTGAGTGGTTTGGATTTACCCCCGACCGTTTCTTCGGGGCTCTCGCTGGCGACCCCGGGTTTCATGGGAATGATGGTCATTGGTTCTGGCGTGTTCAAAAGCTTGCAATTGACATGAGTATTGGGGCCATGCTATGGGGCTATGTCCTGGCCCCTTCTGACAAGGACATCTTGGAACGGACCCATGCTTTGAAGACTCTCTACATTGTGGTTGACCGAGGCATACCCTGCGGATGCGAGGCCGAGAATCCACCAGCCCTCGTGGATGACTTCGTGACTGTCGAAGACTTTTTCGACCGACCTGAGACGAAGTGCAAAGACGACAAGAAGTGGCCCTATTCTCCGCACAATACTCTACAACATGCGAAGAAGCTTAAGTGTGAGCTGGAAGATGTTTTCCGGGTGAGACAAGCTGGCCGGTCAGTCGAGGTGAAGCTTGTGTACAGACGCCCCATGCCCGTAATGATACGGCAGAAATTGGCCATGAATAGAAGTCAATGGGTAGCTTACCTGGCAGCGAAAGTCGTCGGCCAGTATGGAGACTAATCAGCGGCGACTATCCCATTGGGATAACTTCTGCTTACGATGTAAGGGAGCTAGCCGGCGATGCTGTAGCTTGGATGCTGGTACTCTGTAATGAACGTCGATTCGGAAACTCATTTACCAATGACATAGTTTGTGAAATCAAACGGTGATGTTCCAACTACTTTCCACCGCTTGCATAGGATGCGCAAAGGCGAAGCGTAAATGTGGAAAACAAACCTGCCTGTCTGAGGTGTTATAAGCGAGGGACTCGATGCACCTATCCCCCGGAGAAACCCAGTGTTCATCCTCGTTGCTGAAAACGTGTCAATTCCAGAAAACACTTCTGTCGAAGTGTCGCCATACCAATACGACAGCTTTGAGTCTTTCGCCGAATCCTTGGCGAGCAAAGAAGCAAAGCGCTATAGTCCAGAGTGTCAGTATAGGCATCTCGTTGTTACTAGACAGTCAGACCGAGTTCCAGATTGCAACGAGCTGATTTGCCGGGCCCGATACGTGAGCAGCTTGCCATATGCCCTGCCCGCCGCGCCTATATACAGCGCAGCCGATCTAAAGACATATGCCAGGACAACGTTGGCCTGGCTGCGGAACTGGATCGACGCGGAAAGGGCCGTGGGAGGCGGCCTCGGCGATGGAGTGGCTGCGGATCTGCTGCGAGGCCAATGTCGGACTGGTGCAGATGGCGGAGGCGCATAACCTGTTCTCGTCTCCTACAGTGATGGGCCCAAAAGACCCGGACGAGTTCACCAAGTTTGCTCTCCTAGTGGGCCACGGCGAGCGCCGGCTCTCGGAATGGGACATCTCAACGTAATATCCCCCTTAGAGGCAATTGCTCGGACTCGTCCTTTGGTTGTTACCACATTTCACAATTCACTTGGAAAGAAGCATGGGATTCAAGTAGGTGGAAAAGCCGGTGATCCTATACAGGACTCTACCAGGTGGTTAAAATTTTTACACTAAGGCAGCCAGGTGCTATATACAGGTGTACCAAAAAGCCCGTTAGAAGAAATAAAGTTGTATCCGCAACCAGCGGCGTCGGGCCTGTGTGCCCCCGCTGTGTCATCGTCGTTGTTGCTCCAGGCCTGTGAAATGTCTCCCTCTTGTCATTCATAATGCCATCAATGAATAATCACCTCGAACCGCTTAAGAGACGGTGATGGTGGCGGAGCCGGAGCTGAAGTAGCCCTCGGTGGCGACGATCTGGTAGTCGAAGGCGCCGAGGTTCATGCCGTGCTGCTTCCAGGCGTTGAAGTGGCAGGCCGTGTTGACGCTGCCGCTGGAGCGGTGGCTGGTGCGGACGGACCAGAACTGCTGGAAGGTCTTGTCGCCCTCGATGGAGGGGGCGTTGGTGCGGGTGCTCTGCAGGATGTCGTAGTTGGAGCCGTCGCAGGTGACGGAGCCCTTCTTCTGCGCGCCCGACGACGGGTTGTAGGTGCCGAAGTTCTCGACAATGTAGTACTCGACGAGCGGGTTCCTGGACCAACCGTAGATGGACAGGTAGCTGTTGCCGTTGGGCTGGTAACTGCCGGAGTACTTGATCACTCTGGAGGACTGTTAGCAATGGGATCTTCGTGGGAGCACTGAGTTAAGGAGGGCTGCTTACCTGGCGGAACCGGGGTTGAAACCCTTTCCGGCGACAAAGTTGCCCTTGTTGCCGCTCCACTTGACAGTGTACTGGCCGGCGTTGCCGTTGGTGTACTGGACCTGGCCCTGGTTGTCGGTCCAGAAGGAGTAGTAGAAGCCGTTGTTGGTGCCGGTCTGGCTGGTGGTCAGGGTCTGACGCTCGACGAGGTCGCGGGACTCGACCTCGGTGGCGGGGGCAGCCAGAGCGCCGGCAGCGGCCGAAACGGCGCAGACAAGGGTGGTGAAGGAGACCATTTTGAAGATAGGGGGGGTGGTTGATTAGTTGGTTATAGAGACCGGTAGTATAGAGTAGTAGTGAGTGAAACGAAAGTGTATGATCGACAGACGGGTGATCGACGGAAGATGGTTGGGATGGTGAGATGGGACGAAAAAGAGAGTGTAAGCAACGGGGAGTCGAACGGGGTTATATATCAAAGAGTGTCCCGAATGATCTCATCAGAGTCGTGCGGTGCCAGGCTTGTAATTCATGACTCGATGCGACTCTTCCTTCTGTCCAATTCCCATTCCCAGAGCCCCGGGTGGGTTCGCTTAGCAAGTTTACCTCAAACCAGCTAAGTGGAAGGGCCAATTCGATTGCAAGAGGGGCAAGGCGAGCCGCAAAGGGAGATTCTTAGACGGAGTCGCATCTTCGGCCCGCTGATGCTGCGCTGGGGCAGTTGAGCAGCGAGACAGCTGGTTGGTGGGAATCTAGGAATGGACTAACAAGCATTGAAGGTGAAGCTGGAAGATGGAGAAGCAGGGATTCCCAGATGGGTCCCGGCTTCTACTCCTTGGCAGATTACCGGACTTGTTATGTTTATCTGAAGCGCTCTACTGTTCTGGAGGCAAGGGGGCCGTGTCGTCGGTCGTCACCTCGTACCAGGTCCATGATTCGTACCATGCAGCCTCATGGCCCGGATCGAACCTATGTAACATGACAATTTGATGGCGCCATGGTCGACCAACACATACGGAGATATTCTGCCGTCAGCCGTGGCGGGAGCCGTGGTGTCTTTGACAGTTCGGCGGTGGTAGCAATCCTGCGGACCATGCCGAATGGCAGCTTGGCGGCTGGCGAGCTGGACGTGCTGAGTTCCTGGCTTGCGCAGAACCTGGGGCCCTAACCAATTTAGCCGGGCGCGCGATGCAACTCGTCGCATCCACTGTCGGTTCCGACGTTTCATTGGCATTCCTCAACTACCGAAAGCGTGCACAGTGCCTGCCAACGGCCAATCTGGATTGGGCTGCTGATCTGGTCTAGGAAGAGTGCCATAGAGTTCACCATACTCGATTGGAGAGTGTCCCGCTGTGCGCTGAGATGCTGTATTACCCGGTGCTTTCGGATCGCTGATAGCTAAGCGAACTTGAATGACTGAACGGAGCTGAGCGACTTGGCTGCTGCTGGCTGGCTGGGCATGGCTTTGTCGGGGATTATTAAATCCACGAGCATGTACCGACATGACATGGGAATTTGCCGAGCTGCATATCAGATCAACCAAAAGCTTCAGTCAACGACAAGCCACAGCAATCCACTCTGCCACTCTGCCACTCTCTGGATGCAGGAGAAGATGCTTGATTGCATGGATTCGCATCATCCCTTTCATTTGCTTTGCCTTGGCTCACTCGCTCCATTCTCTCGCCATGTCATCTTATCTTTTCAGTGATATGGCGCATCTGAAACGGTGGCCCGTCATCGTGTGGGCAAAGGCGCTGGCAGTTGGAACATGCTAATCCCGATGGGTCAAGGGAAACGAAATTGCAATGGGAAGAACAACAAAATCATGGTGGATATGGTTTTCCCACCTGTTACATTCCGAGAGAGGGCCTTTCTAGATCTTTTAGGGGGGCCTTCTATCCTTCTACGGTGTAGTAGCATGCCAATTGGGACTGCCATCCCTGCCTCTCATCCCCCACCCCGCCCGGGGCCCGAGCCCAACGGCACTTTATCCAAAGGGAAGAGATGGTCGGTTGCAGACGTGCAATCCCTCACCTTCATGGAACGAACCATTCATTATTCACACCGCAGCCGCGAGGGGGGGAAAGGGGTAGCTCCAGGGCCGTTCGGAGAGCCTCCCGGTGGCTATGCTTCCCTAGTATCCCTTACAGCATGGCGCTATGCCGATTGGGAAGTCATTGCGGGAAAAGGATCGATTGTCTTTCAACACAACACTATCAAGCTACATGCATACAGCAAACACGCGGCACTCCGCTGCGGCTTTCCGATGACAAGCCACGGTAGGTAATTACAGCATCAACCCAGAACTGTGCTCTTGGTTGCGCCGTCCGGCATCCTGGCGCGCAGGATCAGACCTGGATGCACACGGCCATCGACTCCGTCATTCCAGTTGGGCTGGTACGGCAGCTGGTTGATGGTCATGTAGAGATATCCGTCCCATCCCACGTTCGCCGAGTCGGGCCAGATTATGCGCGGGTCTCTCACGAAAGGCACAGTTTGGCCCAGCGTCGAACTAATTGTCATGTCCCGGTCTTAGCGGAAAGGAAGAGAAGGGGCTGAGAGCCGGATAATCGCTTACTTGTATATGAAGATGCCGTTATGCTCTGGCATGAGCATGTACACGTTGCCCAGACTGTCGCCGGTGAACCCGTTGGCATTGCCTCCTCTCTGTCCGAGGCTCTTGACGTTGTCAAAGGCCGTTCTGACTGCTTGGGGGTCTTTGTTGGGGTTGACCCGAAGATACTTGGTTTCGATCGAGTAGAGGGAGTTCGACGTTAGCGGCGAGTAGTACATGACCTACGATGACTCCCCGATCAGCTGGCATACTCGTATTCACGTGCATCCACCAAAAGTGCATCACCATGGGAACGCATCAAGAAGAGAAAATGAAACGTAAGGACTCACATCACCATACAGACTCAACTCGGCCCCGTCGAGGCCTTCTTGTTGAAAGTTGACCGCCCGCCCCTTCTGACGCAGATAAAAAGGCAGGCCCTGGTAGCTCGGCACCGCCTTTGCGACCTTCAACGTGCTCGGGTGCTGGTCCAACTGTCGCCAGCTCTCGCCCGTGCCCAGGTCCAGCACGATGAACCCGTTGCGCCCCTCGTCGGAGCTGTCCACAATGTACGCGATGCCCCCACCACTCTGGGTGACGTTGGGCCGCAGGTCGAAGCGGAGATCGTTCATGTACGAGTCCGGGTAGTGCACGTCGACTGGAAACGTGTACGTCCGCGCTATCGCGTTGGTCGTGAGGTTGATGGACACCAGCTTCGGTCCACCGGGCGCCGCGTACGGCATCGCTGGCGACGACGTCGATGCATTCACAGTCGGTCTACCCGTGTCGAGAACCCACAGCGTGTCATCAGGCGTCACGTACAGCGCCTGCACGCTGATGAAGTGCGTCGAGTCCGTACTTCCGAACGGAACTCCGACCACACCGTCACCGTCTCCCAGTACGAGTCCTGCCGGTGGGGTGTTGAGTTCCAGACTGGGGTACGGCGCTTCGGCGGTCAGATTGACCACCTCGCCGAGTGTGTAACTGTAATCACCTCGCGTGTAGCAGGTGAAGACGCGCCCTTTCTGCGAAACGGCGAGGCCGATGGGCCATTGATCGTAGAAGTAGTGGTACTCCTCGACCGGCGGGCCGTACGTGCCCGCGTCTATGCGAACATTGTGGGCTCCGGTGGTGGTGGTAGCGAACGTGCTGTTGAGAGACACCGGGAAGTCTGGGGGCTGTGGTTGCGCCAAACCCGCGCTTGCGAACATCAATGTGAAGTGAATTGCCTTCATGATGTTGTCGATATGTAGTCTATTCAATGACGACAATGGATTGGTGAAGAACAACTCTTTCACTGCGCCTCGCGATTGAGTTCACATTTGGGGCGCGTGGAAACCCCCAGTCAGACCGGGTGGCAGCATGAAATGTGATTGATGCCATTCCCCGCTCACGGGAGATCTACAAACCGATGCAGGATGCCCATGCATGGAACTGGCCAGAAATTGGTATGTATTATATGCAATGGTGATTACCGCGTCTGACGGATTAGGCCATCATGTTGCATTCACTGGAGTCAATGACGTGTGCGTTGGAACCCGCCCGCGGGGTGTTGCAACGGTGCCTTGGTGATTTCCCACGGAGTTACCCCATGACGAAACTCCTACTCCCATCATCGACGTCGTTGTTACCCGACCAATACCACCAACGAATGGCCTACAGATGCAGTTCATCTGACATAGGCGGTAGATGCCCATGGCTATTGATGCTGCTGCACGTGATGCTTACAGCCAGTGCATTCCCAAGATGGGCTTCTCCTTCTAGTTGTCGGACAAGCTAGATCGATTGTAGCATCGTGGTGATCTGCATTTCGGTCAATAGGCATGATTGCTTCGGTTCCTGCTGGCCGTTACTTACTTCTCGATGACCTTTCCGAGAAAGCCGTCGAGACCAAGAGCATCAATGCCCCCTCTCAACGCAAGCATGCGACTATGGGCGTCAAGATGGACTTTCCATTCCTCCAGATTACCAAGTACATACTGAAAGGAGTACGAATGCATCGTCAGTCTCTGACCGAGTCTCGCCGTAGAAGTTTGGACATGGGTGATTCTTACCGACTCGGTGAGTAACACCATAACCATCGCAACCGTGGCATCGCTGGCCCTCCGGTTCTCAGATGACAAGCATTTATTGACCCATTGGATGCATTCTTGCTTGTAGGCAGTGTACATAACAGCATGGTTTACCACCTTGCTGCCAATGCTCTCCAAGCTCCGGCAAGACTGTAGGAGTAGTGCTGAAAGGAGACCAGGGTCGGCTAGGGCGAATGGTAGCCAGCACTTCAACTGCATGCTGGTGAACCAAGGCTGGGCATTGTTCCCTGCCTGGTGGCAGCGTCCCTTGTTAATCAGAATAATATGGTTGATGTCTGGGATCATGTGTCAGGCTGGAACCCTCAAGTCAGAGGGAAGCATACAGTGATCAAGCAGCGATGTTTCCTGGGCCGAAAGCGGTCGAACTGGGTTCCATTGCGAGGATGATGGGACACGCGCTATCTGAGGTAATAGGGCCGTTTGACGCTTCTCGGCATCTTCGCCTCCTTGCACTCGACATCGGCTCGACTTGGTGGGGCCGATGATGGCTTGTCTACGCCGGTGAACACGGTTATTGGTTCTATCATTAGAAACTGGGCGAGTCTTAGCCGCCCGGGCACGGATTTCTTTGGCAGCATGGGACCTGATTCGACTCAGACTCTTTGGTGTTGAAGCCTCGCTCGGATGAGCCGTGTTGATAAACAGAAAGCCAATAGGCTGGGTATTTGGATGCGTCATAGCTGTTGCCTGGTGTTTTCTGTATCTGCAGGGACGTTCTCTTGTCTCTTGGGGAGTTTGCCAAAAGAAGCATTTGCTGACGTGGTGGTAGGAGAGTTGAGGTTAGTAACGATCAGGGGATCGAACCAAGCCAACGATTGGATCCCAACATCGCCGAACAAATTCCTAAACCGGATTAGTTGGCCCGCCGCAAGGAAGCCAGTCCCTTTTAGCCCAGGATCTGCACTATGGCCCACAACAGGACTTTATCAAGAAGCATTCCAACTCCCAAGCCGTGGCCTTTCTTATAAGTATGTAGTTATCCATCATAGATTTATTAATGTGTGCCGTAGAGTTCTTCTTAGACTCAGCCACATTAGCTGTAGAACAGAGACACCAACGCAACTTTCAGAATTCGATCGACCATTATGAGCAACCAATATCAAACTGCAATCCCGGCTGGCTCTCTAGTCCTCATAACGGGAATCACATCATATGTCGCCTCGTACACAGCCAAGTACCTTCTCGAGCGTGGCCACCGTGTCCGTGGTATCGTACGCAATCTCCCCCAAGCCGCCTGGCTCACTGAAGAAGTGTTTCCCTCCTTTTCCCAAAGTGGCGCCTTCGACCTTTTCGAAATCCCAGATCTAACGGCTTCCAATGGCTTCGATAATGTAATGCTTGACAGCCAGCCCAGTGCTGTGATCCATGTGGCCATGCCGATGAGCTTTGACGCGGACCCAAACAAGGTGATCACACCCACCGTCCAGACCATGTCGAGTCTCCTCCAGGCGGCTGCTTTGGTGCCCAGTGTCAAGAGATTCGTCTACACGTCCTCTATTGGTGCTGCCTACTCGCCCCAAGTTGGAATCCCGGCCACGTTGACCAAGGACTCGTGGAACGATGCGGCAGTAGAGGCTGCTTGGGCTTCGCCGCCGTACAAGCCGGAGCGAGGCGGGAAGGTGTATGCTGCCGGCAAAGTGGCGGCCGAGCGGACCATGTTCCAGTTCGTGGAGGACATGAGACCAGGGTTCGCCGTCAACTCGGTAGCCCCCTTCTTTGTGTTGGGGCCAGTATTACACAAGCGCCATTTGGAGGGCTCAGCAGGCTGGGTCCGTAATGTTTTTGCCGGCGAACAGCGAGTAGCTGGTGTGATACCCTTTGGTGAGTAATAACCATGTTCTTGACTATTATCATAACCTAGTTAGTGCTAACCCTTTCCTTAAAAAGGATGTCAGATCAACGTCCAGGACGTGGCCACTCTGCACATGGCCGCCGTCTTGGATCCCGATGTTGAGGGAGATAGACTGATCGCCGCAGCCGAGCCCTTCAATGTCAATGTGGTTTTAGCGATCTTGCGTCAACAATATCCAGATCGGCAATTTATGGATGACTTCCCATCTCAGGGGCTTTGCTTGGCCACTGTTAGTGACGAAGACCGCCTGCTGGGTCTGTTAAAGAAGTGGGCAAGCCGGGACGGATGGATCTCCTTGGATCAGGGAGTCCGAGAAGCCATGCAGCTTGCCCCTTAGCTATCACGGAAATTCAGAGCCAAAAGGGGTCTCACAGTAGGCGACGACGAGGTTGTAGTACGGCTTCATATTCGGTACGACTATCTGAATAGTGTCCTACACTAGCTCCCAAAGATACTACTTCTTTTTTTCTCTTCGTTCTGCTTTCGATTGTGAGAACGCCCCGCTTTGTCTCCGCATTTCTCGTTTAACTGTCGTCGGGTGAGGACGTCGTTTCCACGAGAGCAAATAAGGCGGAGAAGAGACCGGCATACCACCGAAATAAAAACATCGCAAACGAATCTACAATACCATCACCTTCTCCATAACCGTAACCGAAAACCATGTAGCCGAAACCGAAATCCGTGACTGAAACCCATTTACCGTGATCCGTAAGTTACCCTATACATACCCGAAATAGAGTATATACCTCACTTAAAGCTTACATAAGCTTAAGTGTTAGTGATCCAGAGCCAAACGACAGGCTTCTCGTTGAGACGACCAGAGCGTGTGGGATCCCAACCGACCTCCTTGAGAGTGAGGTTCATTTTGTCCCGATCGTCGCCAACCCAGGTCATGCCCTTATACCAGTTGCCGTTACCACCAGGGTTGACCTCCGTGATGCGGTTCTTCTTGGCATCTGCATTCGTGGCGCCAAAACCCTTCATGATATCGCCGAGTGTGGTGTTGCAGGGGACGTGGTAAGCGCCAAAGTACATCGACATACCGGGGGCGAGGCGCCAGGGAGGGTCCTCAGACTTGATGATGTGAAGCTTGGTGTGCTGGGCAGGGAAATAGTAGTTGTAGCCAGGCTCGCAGCCGACACCACCGGTAGAGTTCTGGAAGTTGGTAGCGGCGCTGTCGGCGGTCACGACAGGGCTCGGGTTCACGAAGCGAGGATCCTGTTGCTGGGGAATGACAGGGACAGGAGTATGATATCCGTTGGCAGGCATCGTGAAGACAGGACCTTGGGAGAAGGGCTGACCAGGCATAGGCTGCGAATAGGGGTACATGGGGGCACCGGTGACAGGATGGATGTAGGCAGTAGGGGGAATACCGTTGTTGTAGCCAGTAGGGGGGTTGCCGTTGTTGTTGGGGTCAGGACCACCGCCAAAGCCAGCACGGTTGGCACCAGAGTCCCAACCAGAACGAGGGTTCCAGCCAGACATGTTGATGGATCGGTTGATGCTGTGGGGGATATAGGAGTAGTCGGTTGAGTCGGTGACAACCGGGAATGCCTCAGGATGGCGCAGGTGGGTAAGAGCTGTGGAGGGTGTCTGAGCAGCTTGAAGGTCGATAGCAGCCAACTGTCTGGCCAGCTCTCTGGGGTCGGGGAAGGTGATGGTGTTGTTCTCGTTGTTGGGGTCAGGGACAGTGCGGTTCTCAGGGATGATGTTGGCCTGGAGGGCACGCAAGTTGTGGAAGTTGTTGTGGATTCTGTTGTGGGCAGGAGAGAAGCTGGTGCTGTCCGGGTCTGAGTGAAACAAAGTAATTAGTAAAGGTCAACTAATAGGGATGTAGCTGGCTGTGGTATGTTGTTGATGTTTGATGAAAAAAGGAATGTTGAAAGCTGGAGGGAGAGATGGCAAAACTTTATACAAAGTCGAGAGGTTTGGACGATGCAACATCAGTCATTGATATGAGTCGTCCGATGAGTCTTCCGATGTACAGGACGACTCGATTGGGAAAGGGGCGTATGTATTCACACGCCTGGAAGAAAAGGGGTCATTTTGGCAACGGAGGGGCAATGGATGACAACGGTGGGGGTAGGGAGCGGAATTTTCACTTACCACGACCAAGGAGAGCCTCGGCAGCGCGTTGAATGATCAGCTGGGGGCAACAGCCGATGAGGATCTCAGTGTGCCAGAGCTCGTTGTCGTCAGCGTCGTAAAACGAGGCACACAGGAATGCAGCCCAGGTGTGTGTGGTGGGGATGTAGCCGAAACAATGAGCGACGTCAAGGCGGACAGCGGGATAGGGAAGCTCAATGGTAACGGGGTTGTCGTTACCTTGAGCCTGGGCGTTGTTCTCGGAGGAATCCAGCTTGATGGATGTGAACGTCTGTTGACTAGTTGAACAACTAGTCACAGACAAAGAGGTATGGGACGGAAGGTTGACACCGGACGGAAGGTCGATACCGGACGGAAGGTCGATACCGGACGGAAGGTCGGTATAGGACGGAAGGTCGGTATAGGACGGGAGGTCGGTATGGGAAGTCTTCCGAGGATTGCTGTATAGGCAAAATCGTCCAAGGGTTTGGACGAGACAGGTGATGCTTGTATGGGACGAGGCTGTGGTGATGCTTGTCTGGACAAGCTGTCTGAGACTGGGAGGAGGTTTGTGGTGGAAGAGTTTGTGGTGGAAGGGTTGGTGGTGGAAGTTTGTCTGGAGGAGAATCGTCTGGTGTATTTATAGTAAATTGGTGTCAGTGAATGCAATCATATTTCTCAAAAGGGCCGGCCTTGAATGCACCCCCATCAATGTATGAGTCGCTTGTGGGTCGCCAACGTTGAATACATCCCCGTTGAATACATCACTTTTTTTTGGGGCACAGAAAGGGGGGCCAGGGAATGAACCAAGAAGCACAGGGGCGTGTAACTCACGATATCACAGAGCAGCAGATATGGGGATACCAAGACCCGCAGAGATTATCTCCAGCAAAGACAAGGGCAGACAGGCAAACAGAGCAGGTATCTGGGCGAGATATGTAGAGAAATATTCAGACACCGAGTTTGGGAATGGATTTGTTGACGTGAAAGTGCAATGACAACTGCGTATATCGAGGACTTAGACGGAAGACTGCTGAATAGTAGCTGGGAATGCAGTGCTGGCTGTATATCGCCATGTGTATATCGATGTGTGTATACCGACGTGTGTATATCGACATGCGTATATCGACATGCGTATATCGACGATTCGGACGGAAGACTGTACTGTACGAGAATATATTTGTTGGCTTGTGAATGCAATAATAGCTGTATATCAACGAGTCAGACGAAAGAATTTCCAGGACTGGTGGCAGTGTTGTGAATGTTGTGAGTGTTGAAAAATATGTCTTGAATATTGCAGACGTCCCAATATTCTTTTCCTGGGTTGCCCAAATTGTGGTGCTGTCATTTGTGCAAGTATTCAACACTGCATTCACTCGTAGGGCTCTGGGAAAGGGGCTTGTGAATGATGTAGAATCAGTCATAGTGAATAGTCCGGATGGCCATGCAACCAATACACACCATTCACAGCCCACAAGGAGGAATTTTGCAAAATGATCGGATGCAGGGAAATACCCAAAGGCCAGCCAGCTGTCATTGAATCTTCTGAGTGACTAGAGAGACTGATCTCTGTGCCAGTGATGGCAAGATTATGGTCATCAGTCATGGGTCATGGGAGTTTTGGCGTCGTGCCTTCAATGGCAGTCATAATTCAATGACAGTCAGAAGCCATGGACATTGTGGCACTGGGACACATGGCCACATTTCATGCCTGTACTGTCGCTAGTCCTGGAGGCATCACGGAGGCTGGTAATAGCAAAGGGGAGGCTGCCTGCACGTATACCGCGAGAGAGGCTGGAGTGAACAAGCAGGTGTGTTTAGGTATAGTACTTGATTGAGCCCATCGCCACCCGAAACGGCAGACAGGATTGCCAACTACATAATGGGGGTTTCCGGGCTTTGGCCGAGGACGTGCCAATATTACGAGGGACATCCGAGGCACGTGTGTGCATTGTCGTTATCTTGTCGGGCAGCAAAGGGCCACCAGCAATCCCGCCTAAATCACATCTCGTGTCTTGCCTGCCTTCATCCTCCAGTGAGTGCCTCGTTATTCGAGCGCAGCCTACCAAACCGTTGGTGCTTTTGGACAATTGGTCACCGGTCGGATGTGCCCATAGCTTGCAGGCATCGACTTGCTTGTGGTGTGGACAATCACTGCTGCCTTGCACATGACCAGCCTGGCAATATCTCGAGGACCAAAAGAACGGAACACCCCAGGTGACTGAGCCTGTAGGCAACAGGTGGTCAAACACGGTTGAGGTTTGCGCTCCCAAATGCCATCGGTTTGCATTGGAGTGAACATTGCGCTGATACTTGCCTCCAACCACTTGCTGCTGGGTGGACTCTTAGCCAGGTTCCGTCCAGTTAGGATATGCCGTGGGCCATTATTTTCAGTCGGAGCCGCATTCTAGCTGCAGCTCAACCAACAAAGGACCGTGGTGAGGATCATGATCCGTCCATATCTTGCATGACCATACGGACGGCCCCTGCTTTCCGGGGGTCGGAAACCCTGGACAGGTCGGAAGCCCCGCTCCCGGCGCGTCTCCTCTTATCGACATCGGCTGTGAGGCCCTTTAGGTATACCTCGACCTGGACCGTGGCGCTGTAGGCGACGGCCATCCAGTCCCACGCGTTCCTCTTGTTGGCATCGGCCCCCGCCGCCAGGAGCGTGCCCAGGACGAGGAGGTTGCCGTTGCTGCTGGCGAAATGCAAGGCCGTGTTCCCATCCGCGTCGGCCGACTGCAGAGCAGACTCGGCGCCCATCGGTGTGTAGGTCAACAAGATCTGAACAGTCGTGTCGTGGCCGCCCATACTAGCCTCCATGATGGCATCGCGTCCGCGGATGTCGTGTCGGTCCACAACGGACGGGTCGTTTTCGCAGAGGAAATGGACAACTTCAGAGTGGCCAGCGGCGGCAGCGAGCATCAGGGCGGTCTGGTGGTTCTCGTTGAGGGCAGGGGTGGGATCCTCATGGCCCAGGGAGATGAGGACCTTGCAGATCTGTAGGTGACCGAGGCTGGCGGCCAGATGGAGGTTGGAGTTGGAGAGGCCGAGGGGGGAGGTATCGGGGTTGTGGATCAGCTTGGGGTGCGACTTGAGGATTCGCTGGACGAGGAGAGCATCGTTGGCACACAAGGCGCGGCGAAGGCGTTGGGAGGGTTCGATCCTGAGAGACGCATTTGTGATTAGCAAAGTGGTTGCAGAGAGGGACACGGCCGAGAGACAGCATCGCTAGCACGAGTCAGTTCTGATACCTACATGTTGCTTAGGCTCGATGATCGCTCCAAGGTACAATATGCTTTCGGCAATTGAGCAAGCGAGAGTGGAAGGTCGAAGGCCTATTATGTTGCTGTCGCTGTCGCTGTCGCTGTCGCCGTACCCTGGGCGGAGTATATCAAAGATGCGATGGAATTGACCAAGGGGGCGGCTGTTCACGACGTAATGGAATGATGCATGGTGCTGACATCAAGGAAATGCTTATCGACAAGATGCGAGATGCTGGCTTCGTCTCGGACCAACTCACTCAACCAGGTACTGGACATTGTTCATGTAGATGCGACAGCGCTAATTCGTGGTGGGGATGGAGGGGGGCCGCCCACTAACGGCCAGCGCCTTTGGTGGGGAGCAGGCTGGAGCTTAAGGGACTGTTGAAGGATTGAGAAGCCAAAGGTGCATGTGACGTTGATCAATATCGACAATGTGAAGTGCTACCGCTTCCCTTCAATATGAAATCGATACTTTATTAACATTGGGAATTGAGAACATCTCCTGCACGGCGTTGAACTTGGGCAGGCTTGGTCTTGTTTCTTGTAATCAAAAGACTGTTGAGTCCTAGGTGACGTCAAGGTATCCAGGAACTAGATCACACAGTTCTGTGCCCTAGATACATTCATTGTTGGAGATGTTACCGCTCGTCGTGGCCACTACCTGCAATTGTTATTGGCATATGGGCGACCAACAGATGCCCCAAGACATCTGTCATAGAGCAGACACCAGAACGCCCATCTGCCGCTGCCAGCCAGAACTCTTTGGCCTTCTTCTGCAGTGGAAGATATGTTGACTTGATCTCCAGCCATTTGCTTCATCTAACCCAAAGCAGACTATCATACGATTCACGGGGCACAAAGTGGTGTCTTCCCTCGATGATCCATCCATCAGATAAAAGTCCCGAACAGCGGGAACGCTATTTTGGGGTCTGCATGAGGCACGGCACTCACTCAGGTACTGGACCTAGACCCTAGACCCTGGATCCTGGTGGGTGGTGGATGGCGGATGGCGGATGCATGTCCGGGACTTGGCCGTGCATCCCGAAATTCAAGCGGCCTGCAACGGCAGAAAACCGTCCCCGAGCTGTAGCTTGATGCTTCAACACCAACATGAACATTGGATCGGTGAAACAAGTGATACTGTTCTTATACACCAGAAATCGTCTTGCGTGCAGCGTGCAATTCAAAAACATAGGCTTCATTTCTCTACTCATCTTCCTGACAAACCGCTGCGGATGATTCCGACTCGACTCCCCCGTTTGCGCACCTTTGCCGTCCGCTGCAGAGTCCGGCCCAATGCCGTGACCTTGCCTCTCCCTCTCCCTCTCACTAATACCTGCCCGGGTGCTGCTGCTTCCTATGCCGGCCCTCCACCTCCTCCACCTCCCCCACCTGCTACCAAAAAGAAAGCAACACGGAAAAACGCCTTGCTCAAATCAGAAGTCGAGGCCGTCACCCCTACGGCCCAAAGGCTAGCTGCCACCAAATTATGGCTATACAGAGCCAACAAAGTCGTTCCGGATGAAGAACCCCAAGAAGGTGAAGATGGGGACGAGCCTAAAACGCCAAAGAGGACCAGGGCCGCCAAGGGCCCCAAGGGCGACAAGGCCAGGATCAACATTGTGAGCGAAGAACTATGTGATGACATCTTGTCTTACATCGGCCCCTCTTTGGACAGGCACAAGGGTTGCGACCTCCTCGACCTCTACCCCGGCGCTGGCCTCTGGAGCCGGAAACTCCACGACTACCTTCAGCCCCGCTCCCACATCCTGATGGAACCCGATGGTGACTTCTACAAGCCCTTCCTGCAGGATCTCTTGGACCGGCCCGGCACTCGCCTGGTCCCTGCATCGGGCATCGTCTGGAAAGAGCTGAACTCCGTCTTGACCCCGGAATTCCTGCCGCACCAGAAGCCCGCGCCCCAGTCCCACCGCAACGACACCCTGCTGGTGACGGCCAACATCTCCTTTCACCCCAAGAAGCGCTTCTTGGGCTTCGAATCCATCGCCCGCCTCGTTCAGCACCAGTTCATCGACGCCATCCGGAGCGGCCAGATCTTCCACCGCTACGGCCAGGCCCGCCTGCTGCTGTGGACCCGCCGTGACGACAAGGGCAGCCTCCACGCCCGCAGCATGCAGCGCCGCAAGCGCAGCGCCATCGAGGCCGAGCTGTACTGCGAGCCCATCCACGAGGTCTGCGGCCGATCCGGGCCCGACTCGTCCTGGTACGTGCGCGACACCAACCTCGACCTCTACAGCGCCCAGCTCACGGCCCAGCGCATGCGCGACAACGGCGTCGTCATGCCCAAGCGCCGCACCCCGCAGGAGCACAAGAACGCTATGGCCGAGCTGAAGAAGGGCCGCCTGATCGTCCCCGGCACCTCGCCGCCCGCCTTTGTGCGGACCTACCACGAGGTCCTGGCCAACCTGCAGGAAGCCAACGAGACGCAGGAGTACGACCCAGACTCGGACGAGCGTGTCATGCTGATGAAGCTGGGATGGCGCGACAATTCCGACACGACCCGGTTCCAGGCCATCTTCCAGCGCCAGCAGGCCTACGACGCCATCGTCGCGCTTCGCAAGTCGGGCAAGACGAGCGAGGCCAAGATCCGAAAGCTCGAGCTCGAGTGGGACGACGACTTCAGCCGCCTCCCCAACACCAAGCGGCTAGACTACCTCAAGTGCTCCGACAACCTGCACCTCGTGCGCCAGGACCCGCCAGTCTTGGGCTGGGACCGCCGCCAGTACGAGCCCCTCGAGGTCGACAGCGTCGATTTCTTCCCCAACATCGACCTGGCCCTCCTCGACATCCAGCCCAAGACGATCCACCCGCTCCTGACTCAGACCGGGCCGGGCTCGAACCGGGCGGCCGACATGTTCGACCTGCTGACGCGGGCGCTGCTCATGTCATCGGCCTCGTCGCTGCGCAAGCTGTTGGACAGCACCTGGCCGGGGGCGGCCGACTGGATCATCCCGCGGTGCAAGAGCTTGCACGACCCGGCCCTCGGGGGCAAGCCGCTCAAGTGCAAATACTCCGGCATGTCCCCGCGGGTGCTGAACGCACATCAGTGGATGGAGTTGTTGGAGTGCTGGATGGATTGGCCTTTCCGGCCCGACTACCAAGAGCTCGTGGCCCGATCCCAAGACGACAGTATTGGCGATGACCATGAGTCGGAAGATTGATGGAGAAATGTGTTAATGTAGGATGTTGTGTAAATAGCGAACAGTTGATATTGTATATATACTTGATTCCCCTAATGCCCCTTTCTGCCCCTGCAGCTGATCGAACCGCTCAGCCCTGTAGGCCATCATCGTATGCAGGTCATCTAGAAAGCAACAATTCGCGACTTCTCTGATCAATTGAGCTGGCATGCAGAATACCCAGAATCCAGTTTTTGCCTCTTCTTTACCAACTCCAGGATATGTCTCGATTGAACCTTGCAGATCCCAGCTGTCTCCCTTTTGACGCTGGGTTCCAAAATGAGGTCCAATAGGCGACAGGCGAACGCCTATGCAAGTGCTCCGCTTGTTTGTCAGTCTCGTCGCACGGCAGACGACGTCCTACGTCACACCATGCGTTATGCACCTACGTGCAGGACAGGGCATGTGCTTGTACGAAGTCCTGAAATAACCCCAATTGCAATGCTGAATAGGGCTTCAGATGAAGTATCGACAGGCTGGGTTGATGTAGGATCTACTTCATGCCTCCCACTTGAAACATAAAAAGCAGAAGAATACGATAGCAGACGTATATCATAGACGGGCAGTAGCTATATATGTTTCAGAATACAGAGGTATCGTCGACGCATAACATACCCATTCAAGGGTTGATGGCGCTAGACAAACTTTCAAGGGTAAACGTGTACTTCATAAGGGCTCAAGTGTAGTTGGGATGTCATGGGTTGCTGCCGACTTCCGTTGCCAAGGCCGGCCGTGAGCGGGATCTCAAACACAAGACACGCAATCGGGCCTGAACATTGCTGGACGACGAATCGTTCGGACGCGGCTTTGGATAGGCTAGAAGACAGAAAGTCAAAGGTCGGACAGAGACAGACAGACGGAAAGGGATGCGAACGTGACGTCCACCAGCATCCTCCATTTCTTCGTGGTTGGTTTTGCGTATGACCAAGTGAGAGCCCTAGAAATGTTACCATTTCCAAATGACAAATAACAATATCCCGACTAAACAGTTTGCTGCCAGTTGCCCAGAACGATGAGGCGATTGGGTTCGTTCTCGAACACAGCTTGGAGATGAAGGGGCACGGATAAAGCCGCCTGTCAAACCAATTGTAGGGGGCGTGATGTGATGTGGCTGTGAACCTGGAGCAACGCGGATCCGAATTTGCACATCATATTGACCTCGACCAAATATGCAGGCTTGTCTGGGCGTCAAGCTTCGTGGGATGGCAACCCAAGCCCTTGGTCCGGGTTCTAGAAGACTGCTCCAAGCAATGGCGGATGAGTATTAGAGACACAGAAGGTATTCGTGACGTGAAAGATATATGTGTATTTCCTTGAGACAACTAGTACTCCGTACTCCAAAGCGCATCTTCAGCGACAATCCTTTCCAGTTACGTTGAGAAGGATTTTCTGGACGAAGCCTGCCCGCGTGTACTTAGCCGCATGCTCGGACACTGCTGACACCATCGACCCTCGACCCAAGGGAACGGGAAGCTGAAAAAGAAATTCCAGCAAGCCGGGAAATTTGATCTTCCTCCACACTTTCCCCTTTCAGCCCCGGAGGCGGGGGTGATTGGTCTTCTTTGCATTCTTCCATCTACCATCTCCGCCCGCTGAAGATGTGCAAGCAATCAAGCTAGCGACTATCAATGGATAGAGGCTGAAATTGCGATGGGGGCCGCCCATGATCTTGGCTGCTTGGGGGGAGAGGAATCATCGGTGAGGGAATTTCGTGCAGGAATATCATACGTGTGCATACTACTTACTACATGGGGTGAGGGGCTGCTGGCTGTTGGCTGCTTACACAGATGTCTGAATCGTCAACCATTCGTCTCACTTGTCAGTCAACAGGCAAACAGGTATATTCTAAGACACACCAATGACGGGAGGACGGGTGATGGGGATGCAGACCGCAAGACGCGCAACGGTCGCTTACACAGGTATATACTTAGCCGAGAAAAGCTAGATATAGTTCGCCAGAAGCAGGTAGGTAAGCCGCCAACACGGACGAGAATAGCACATGAATACGTCGTATAGCGGCCATGATTACATACATACATACATACATACATGAAGCATGGAGTATCTGGTTTGCAATGTCACACTCCAATCTGACCAGCAACAGCCAACTGCCGAAGCATCATCACGCTCCGACCGCCCAGTTAAGGCTTTTAAAGCACCTCCCACCACCTCCCCGCCTCGACCCAACCTGATCCCCCACTAAAGAAGGCATGGACCGAGTCCGAGGCTGGATTTGCGGGCATTCCACGTCACTCGGATATCGGAGGGAGTGTGTGCGCGCATCTGGGGTGTCATCGTTGTACTTGAATGTAAGCTCACCTACGAAGGATCCAGGCCAGGTATCATGGCGGGCGGGGTGTTGAAGCAGCAGTAGAAAGCCAGCTTGTCACTTGTGCTCGAGAATCCTTTTGATTAGAGCCAATATAGACCGGTTGCAATAGACAGGAAATCAAGCCGTTGGCTGGTTGGATAGGTCGCACATGTGCTGTAACAGCGACAGTAATCCCTGCCGCCAAGCCCATCGTTTAATCAAATTGATCGCCCGGCCGGTGGTGGTATCGTCGAGGGTATCTGGGTATTCCTCTTTTATTTCTCTCCACACCACCAGCCAGCGGCCCAGGAACAGAGGAACAGGCACAGCAGCCAGTCAGCCCGTCAGCCCGTCAGCCCGTAGTGGTACTCTTGCCCAGTTCAGTAAGCACCTTGCGTTGGACGCTGTACTAGCCGATTGGAGGTGGTATTGTACATACTGGAGGCTGCACTGACCGTCGTCCTTAGTCATTGGATGGAGATTCAGGTTGGAGCATTCCAAGATTCCACGCGGCCATCTTATTTTTCATTTGATTATTTGATCTCTCTGAGCAACCTGTCTTGTTGGCGATTCATACAGCAGGAAATACGGCAAAACAAAAACGACGACTGACCATGTGGGTTGCGATTGCGACTTCCAGTTTAGTGCGATTGGCCCTGAATTGAAACACCACAGCACGCAGCACGCAGCACGCACGCCGCAGCAGCTGCAGCAGCAGTTGAGCAGCTACAGCAGCTACAGCAGCTTGAACCTACAGCCAGCCATTGCCCAGGACTCCAAGCCATAGGTTGTCGCTAGCTTCCTTACCTACCTAGGTACTCAGCCCACAAGTACTACATACTCACTCACTACCACACCTTCAATCCAACACTTCAACACTCACACTCACACTCACACTCCTTTGACCAAGCTTGGCCTCTCACTAGATCACTAGACTGGCTTTCCCGGTTACGATTCGATTCTATGTACCACCACCACCACTACTACTACTGATTGTCCCAATACTACTATTGTATCTTCTTGTTTGTTGTCTTGTTGTTCATTTGTCTCCATGACCCAGTTCTGGCTTCTCTACTAGCCCGGACGCGCCATCCCGAAACCAAGTAAACGCTCGGCCTCGAATCCTCCCGATGCAATCAATCTACGATACATCGCAACCAACCCCCAGTCTACTGCTCTAGACTCCAGACTCTAGACTCTAGTCGTTCTGCGCCCATTGCACAACCAGACCAACACTATCACGTCCGAGCCGGTGGATATTGCCCTGCTGCTGCACTCTGGTCATCTGCTCGACATACTGTTCCACTTCCTTCCCTTCAGTACCTCCTTGAATCGACAATTCGTCGCCCCCCTGTCGAATCCGCTGCAGCCAGCCTGCCGCCAGCTTCGAAAGCATTCGCATCTCTGGGAGACCTTTGCGCTACATAATTGTTTGGTTTGGTTTGGTAGGGGCATCGTCGGAACAATACTGCTGGGAGCGTCGTACCCTCTACTACTCGGAAGGGTGAATTCCTTCGATTCAGCCCAACGCATCTGCTTCCTCCGCCGAGGCGACGACACAACAAGACCGGCAACCTGGCGGCCCTCAAAGGCTCCCTCTTCTGTCCCATGATGCGCTCCCCGGCGTTTCCCCCGCGGCGCCCGTCCCACCTCATACGCTACCTCCTACCGGGCGCCTTGCTATGCTGTCTGCTGTACTACTACTCCCAGCAGCAAGTCGAGGTCCCCATGACATACGTCCTGCCCGGCAACAACCCGGCTCGTGACAACTTCTACTTCCCGGCCAACGGCAAACCGCCCTCGTCGCCCCCTAGCGACGCCCCCGAGCAGCCTCTCGTCGACGAAAAGGCTTCCACCATCCCCGATGACGCAGGCGCCGGCCACCCCATCGACTCCCTCATCAAGGTCGCCGAGACTCAGTTCAGCGAGGCCATGGCCAAGGAATCCCATACCCTCGAAGAGGCCGCCAAAGCCTATCGCACACGCCGCGGTCGTCACCCGCCCCCCGGCTTCAAGGCCTGGTACGAGTTTGCCAAGAAGAAGAATGCCATTGTCGTCGAAGACTTTTGGGACCAGATCTACCACGACCTCAACCCCTTCTGGGGCCTCGATGCTAGGCGCATCCGGAAAGAGGCCTGGGACTACGAGATGACCATCAACATCCGCAATGGCAACGCCAGCGCCGAGAGCGACTGGTTCTGGACCCAGATCTGGCTGTCCATGATCAAGACCATCGAGGAGCACCTACCCGACATGGACATTGCCCTGAACGCCATGGACGAGCCCCGCTTAGTCGTGCCCTGGGAGGATATCAACCGCTATGTGCAGAAAGAGCAGGAGTCGCGCATCCTGGTGCCCCCCAAGGACGTCGTGTCCGACTTTATGCCGCGCCCCGAACCCGGCACTGATCGAAGACCCTCCACTCGTAACAAGAAGTGGGAGTCGACAGGTAAGGAAACAGCGCTGCAGTTCTTTTTGCAGCACGTGGCTAACTTGAACACTGCAGAGCCCTACTGGTTGATCGCGCGTCGAGGTTGCCACCCCCAGAGCCCGGCTCGACTTGCCGGCACGATCCGATCCTTCGACAAGACCCCCGCCTTCGTGCCGGCCAATGCCAGTCCTCACCAGTACCGCGGCTACACGTCCAACTTTAGCTTGTCCACCGAGTTCTGCCACCAGCCCGACCTCCAAGGACTTCAGGGCATCTTCATCAAGCCCCTCTCCACCTCGGCCACCAAGGTGCTTTTTCCCATGTTTGGCGGCAGCAAGCTGGCCGTCAACAACGAGATCCTGCTGCCGGCACCCATGTACTGGAAAGAAGAGGAACGGTTCACCGGCGACGGATACCAGGGAGGACCGTGGAGCGACAAGATGGACGGAGTCATCTGGCGCGGCGTGGCCACGGGAGGACGCAACAAGGAGAACAACTGGAAGAGCTTCCAGCGACACCGGTTCGTCTCGATGAACAATGGCACCAAGCTCGCCCGCGCCGAGGCCGAGGTCGAGGCTCCCGTCAACTTCGCCATGCCGCTGCCCGAGTACCAACTCGCCGCTCAGAAGGATGCCAAACTCGGCCAGTGGGTGAGGGAAACCACGGACGTGGCCTTTACGGAGCTCATGTGCGACGACAAGCTGGAGAAGGCCAAGGAATGGGGCCACTGCGTCTACACCGACCCGCAGTTTGAGATTGAGCTGGGCCAGCCGCTCTCCTACCAGTTCGACTTCAAGTATCTGCCCGATATCGACGGGAACAGCTTCTCGGGTCGCTACCTAGGATTCCTGCGCAGCACGAGTCTGCCCATCAAGAGCACGCTGTTCCGGGAGTGGCACGACAGCCGCCTGTTTGCCTGGAAGCACTTTGTGCCCATGGATGCCCGGTTCGGCGACTACTACGGTATACTGGAATACTTCATGGGCTACGGCGACAAGGTCAAGGCGCACGACGCCGAGGCTGAGAAGATTGCCAAGGCGGGCAAAGAATGGGCCGAGAAGGTGCTGCGCAAGGAGGACATGCAGGTCTACGTGCTGCGGCTGTTGCTCGAGTACGCCCGCATCTCGGACGACCGCCGCGAGACGATGGGATGGGTCGAAGACTTGGTATGAAAGGCTCGTCTCGTCTCTAGTCTCTCGAGGAACTATTTGATATGAAGACACGATATAACAAGCACCACTACGTATATACTCGACACGGTCTGGGCGTTGGGACGCGCTTACGTTGTACATATGATATTGTAAGTATAGGTATACCGGCCTTTTTGGAAGGACAAAGGATCTGAGGTCAAGCGGAGGAGGGGAAACATAGTTGGAGGATGTAGCTGCAAGGATGGACGCCCGAGCTACGAGCTTAGGGCTTGGAGTTTCGCGAAGGCCGGCCAGCTGGATTGCTACGGCCTAGGAGGCTCTGGAGGCATACATAACCCAAGGCGATACCGTGGGAAGGGCAGTTAGAAACGCGCCCATGGGGGAGGAGATACCCATTAGCAGACGAAGGCGTCGTGGAGTTTTTTCACCAATGGCATGTTTTTTCTTTTTCGAAGTTTCCGGCATTTGGTCATTGGTTAGGTTTAGCATCACATAGCATTGGAATTACTGTCATGGGCTTCACACAACCAAAACCTGGGCCACTGCCTTTTGCTTTGCCTTATGCACAACGAGTCTGAGCGACGTCCTACCCAGATCGACGTCCTACCCAGATCAGCATCATATGTGAATCTGGGGTTGCATGCATTGTGCTTGTTCTCTTTGACCCTGCTTCAAGGTCACATTGATGATCGAATCAGGCCTCAGAAATCGCAGCGAAAGGAGCAAGAATGGTCTAGGGTAGTGCAGTACTAGCTAATCATGCCACCAGGTCGGGGCTCCGCTATTGTTATGACGTCAGTGGTAGTCTCAGCTCTACTGGCGTTCCTAGTCTCTCGTCTCAGCCAGGATGCGGGAAGAAGCGCGCACGCCAAACGCTTAGTAGTCGACATTGAGCGGTGCATTGCCGACGAGAAAAAAGCTTGGAATACAAGGGCGGGAAGCAGACAATGAATCGAATGGGAGGACGCCGATGACGTACTTGCTTCCCCTCGGCCTGCTGTTTGCAGCAGGCAGCGGAAACCTTAGCATAGCCTAGCTTCGATCTGTTGATCATGCCAGTGTTTGTATATAAGTCTGCTCGAAGTCTCTCCTCTAGTGTCTTGTCTCTACATCATCTCTCACATCCAAACAACTTCATACCAACTTCATACCCACTATCAAACATTCCCACCCAACCAGCAAATATGGATTTCATCAAGAAGGCTTCCGGTGGTGGCAGCAGCACCAACCAGCAGACCGCCGGTGGTGCCCCTCAGCAGGATTACGGTGACAAAGGTACTTCCCACCCCTCCTTCTCGGACCTCCTCCGATACGCTTGACAGAACAGACGCTGACATTTCACCCCTCAGCCGCCGGCATGCTCGACAAGAAGTACAACGGTGGCAAGCTGGGCGAGGGCAAGCTCGAGAAGATTACCGATGGTCTCCGTACTGGATACGAGAAGGCCACCGGCAACAAGGTCAACCCCAAGATCTCCAACTAAATGTTGGTGATTTTGTCGTTGCCTCAACATGACTCGGGAATATAGCGAAGGGCGTTTACAACGGAATGACTCTTAAGGACTCTGATTTGGAATTGGGATTCACCGCGCTCATATGGCGCATGATTTTAATACAATTATTACCCCAACATTCGTTCCTACTGCTCATTCGAGTACAATTATCGTGCCCGTACTGTCGGCTCAAGTCTGACGAAATGACGGCGGCCCGGGATTTGACCCGGTCCTCTTTGTTCCCTTTAACCCAATCCCAAGACCGAAAACTCCAGCAAATGCATCTAAAGGTTTCGTGGTATCCAACGCTGTATTATTCTGACGTCGTTCTTCATTCATATCATACTCGGTGGCATCCAATATATCCAACATTTTGTTTCGTACATGCATCACGACTAGGATCAGGCTGGCCGACTACGAATCCTCGTAGAAGACTTGTATCGCCATGACCATGATCCAGAGAAGGAAGATGCAGCCGACAAGGGCGAATGCAAAGACGGCTTGCCAAGATTGACCTATTGTTTTCCTGGATGTTAGCCCCTTATCCCTGGAGACACCCTTACAGAAAAAGCAAAGATAGCTTACATATACTCTTTTGTTGCAACCAGGCCAAGTTGGAAATGCTGTTGGCAGGGTTGGGCGTCCGGTCAAAAACCAACAAGTTGCAATTGGAGCTCACCGAGCCCGTGGGGCCCCAGAGCTCGATGCTGACGACGATAAGGCCGACCATCCACAAGACGAAGAAGATGAAGCCGCCCACAATGACAATGGCCGGCAACAGGCGCCGCTGGGAGATGAGCCACAGCAGGCCGCCGATGAAGACAATGGTCAGGCTAGCGACGGTGATGAAGTAGGGGAAGTACCTATTCGGGGGGTTAGTTTTCGGGTTTCCTTCTGCTCCCGGCCCGGGGCATTAGTGGGAGGCTGAACGTACCAGGGAATGTGCAAGGCCAGAGTCTGCTGGAAGCCGATAAAGGTGGCGAAGACGCCGATGATGAGACAGGAGGCGACCAGCATGATGATCATCCAGACGTTGAGCTGGACGGCGGGCCAGTGGTAGCGGTGGATGCGGGCGACGCGGCGCTCGTAGACGAGCGAGCCGCTCGCCGTGGTGGTGGAAGCCATGGTGTGTGTGTGCAGCGAGCGTAGTTGCTCGTGTTATGTGCCCGTGTCGGTAGCTATGGCCTCAGTCGCGTCTTCGACTGCAGGTGTGCCGATGACTTTTCCCCCTTATTCTTCTTCTTCGCTTCCGCTTGCCCCGGCGCAAAAGTTTGAGCGACGGTAATGGTTCGAGGGAACGTTCAAATCAATCGAGAGTATCGGACTACTCGGTTCGGCTTGTAGCAATTGTCGGTAATTCAATTGGCAAACCGGCACTGTCGGAGTGTTGGTGTTGGTGTTGGAAATTAAGCCGACGCGATTTATCGTGACTTCGGGACGATCAGGGTGTACTGTTTTCGGAATTGGTGTCCTGGTTGTCGGCAGCCTTCCCTTCCCCCTTATAGCGATGGAGAGCGGAATGGGATTGATACCCTGTGGAAGCCCGAAAGGCGGCGAGTATGGTGAAGTGTGAGTGCCAGCTCTCCGACTCGAGTCGTGCTCGACGATGATTGGATTGGGCTTCAATGCGATGCGCGCGAAGGTGCAGGATGCAGCGTACAACTGAGCATACAACGTGCGCGCCCGTCGGTCAGTCAACTTCAGTGGAGGTGTCGCTGGTCGCGGTGCTTCTTTTTTCGTCCAAGTCCAGCCTAGGGGATGCAGCAAGTAGGAGAGAGCCCCGCGGGTTGAACAACTCAGTGAGTGGGATAGGCCGGGATATGGTGGAGTTATCTAGGCGTATGTACAGTAAGTCTGGACTCTCGACATGGGCGTTTGGTGTCGAAGCAATCGGCTCTAGCCTCACCGTATTGGGCTGCTGTTCGTTTGGGTTACGAGATGATCAATTGCGAATTGGGTCATGGAGTTGAGAGTAGATAGCAGACAGTAGAGAATAAGACGAGCTGCTGACAGTCAACTGCGATCTGCCTGGCCTGGGATACTCCAATTGGATCGACGGAGTCTCTACCTCTCTGAAGACAGAACTTGGCGGGAGCTGGGCGTTTAATTACCAGACGTCTATGCAACCACCGTCAGTCCTCAGTTAGTCTTCAGCGACTCAGCGACTCAGCGACTGGCTCAACAAAGTGTAAACAGAGAACATCTTCCAAAATGCAAAGAGTCCTTGTGTACATACATGCCTGTATGCCAATACAAAGTCCCAAGAGTGTCCAAGCACGCTGTGACCTTCCATGTTGTCTGCAATACTTATCTCAATACTTCAATGTTATCTCAAAGATCACTGAAGCGCCAGAGCTTTTTGGACAGCCAGAGAAAGAGGCAGGCAGGCCCAGATATCACCGAAAGAGATCGGATCTGTCGTGTCGGGGGTTCAGTAAGTAGAGTGGGTAGACCTGTCACTGGCACTGGCACTGGCACTGGCACTGGTGCAGGCACTGGGCGGGCACCCACATCCACTGCAAAGCAAGCAAGCCAGCCGCTGTACTGTACTGAAGATGTACCTACTTCCTAATATGGGCAGATGGGTGGCTGGGATTCCCATCCCCCATCCCCCCATCCAGCCATCCCCATCCGCGCATTGCAACATCCCACAAACATGCATGTGTAAATCTCGGAATGTCCCGAATCGGGCTCAATCCCGGTTCAATTTACTATTCGGGTCGAGGACTAAAAGGTGTTTGCCATGCTGCATTTGTCTTCACTGTGTTGGAGCAAACTCCTCTTTGACTTGATTTGACCTGTCTCTATTTCTTTGAGTATCCAAGGCTGATTGCTAGCAAACCGCGAATCCGAGTAGACCCTTCGCTGAAGATACTACCAGAAGATAGAAGATAGATAGCCTGAGACTTGATGGGGTTGGCCAAGCTTTGTTCGCCTGTGGGTGGCCCCAACCTTCTAGCGACCCGAGCCTTAGGGGAGAAGTGGAAAGTATGTACGGTAGAGAGTTCCCATCAGCAGAACCTCCTCAACGGCACACCTTCGTCAAGCTTCCATTACAGCAGCGACTCGCCCAGCGCGCATCGAACCAACGAGCATCCCGCCCGCACCGTCTCGTGCGCCCCCGTGTCGATCTCGGGCGCCAGGCTCGGGTTCACCTCCACCAGGTCCATCGCCACCAGGCTGCCCGTCTCGTGCACGCACTCGCAGATGTAGTCGCCCTCGCGCAGCGTCAGCCCTCCGCGAACCGGCGTGCCCGTGCTGGGCGCCCACATGGGGTCCAGCGCGTCCACGTCGAACGACAGGTGGATCGGCGTGTCCTGTCCGATGTGCGCCAGCGCCATTTCCATGACCCGACCGATGCCGTGGCTATTCGAACGAGAAACGATGGCAGTATTAGCAGAGCTTCGAAAGAAAGAATAGCAGGGTTGATAATAATAATAATAATAAAAAAGAGAAGGAAAGAAAAGAAACATACCGGTCAATGTCAAACATGCTAAACGCCTTGATGCCGTTCTCGCGCAGAATCTTCTTCTCGCCCGGGTCGACGTCGCGCAGCCCGATGTAGACCAGCTTCTTGAGGTTGAGCAGGTTGTCCTCCTTCAGCCAGCCAAAGTAGTCCGGGTTGTCATCCTTGCTGAGGCCGGTGAGGAAGCTGACGGGCATGCCGTGGATGTTGCCGGAGTCGCTCGACTCGGGCGTGTTGATGTCGGCGTGGGCGTCGACCCAGATGACGGCGAGCTCGCGGCCCAGGCGCTCGCGGATCGCCTTGGCCGACCCGGCAATGGTGCCGATGGCGATGGAGTGGTCGCCGCCCAGCGTCAGCACCATCCGGCCCTCGCGCGCCTGCGTGTACACCTGCTCGCACAGCCGCTGCGTCACCGCGCTGACCCGCTTCGGGTTCTTCATGTTGCGGTACGGCTCGTCCACCGCCGGCGTCAGGTCCTCGTACGAGTGCACCGTGTCGTCGCCATGGAGCTTGTAGTTGAGCTCCTCGCGCAGCGACTTGAGCAGGCCCGACTCGATCAACGCCGAAGGGGCGGCATCGACACCTTGTTTGCCCTGTGCGTGTGAATCATGGCCAAGTCAGCCCCCAAGTACGAATGTAGTGCTATTCAGTGACCGTAGTCGACGTAGCAGAGTGTAAGTCTTGTAGTTCATATGTTCAACGTACCTGACCGCCGGAGAAGCCAACCGCCACCACGCCCAGGTTGTCGGGGTGGGAGAGGAACTTGGATTCAATCATCGAGGTGTTCATGCTTAGCTAGCTAGCTGTATGCTATATCGGGTTCGAGTACGGCGGAAGAGACGGTAGATAGATAGCTGGACGAAGGGGTCCAAAGAAAGAAGGGATAGCTAGTAGGCTTATCAGCTAGTCCGTCGTTGGGGGGGGGGGGGGGGGGGGGGGGGGGGTCTACCGGTACAGGCGGGTTCTTATTTCGTCATATGAACAAGGGATCTAGGGGGGAGCAAACGTACAGGGAACGACAAAGAAAGCGAACAAGTCTACACATCCAAAGGTTAAAGAAGAGAGTTGAGGGAGCGAGCGAGACACGACACACATATATTTTTCGAAGGCCGTTGCCCAAACCCCACACCCCTACGCGCACCTGACTAAACCGACCGACAGTAAGTAGGTAGGTACATACATACAGCACAGCACAGCACAAACCACAAGCACTGACTGCACAGGCACATGAAGATTGTTTTGTCCCTCTTCTTAGTACAGCCGAGACGGATGACGGAGGGGCAGCTTATCGATCAGAGCCCCTCGTCCCCTCGTGGGTGGTGGGGTCTTTTTTTCCCTTGACCATGTTGCCGCATCACTGCTGACTGCGACATATTACATACATACATACCTACTACTCCGTACTGCCAGCATATTACCTACTTTAGGTAGAACCCTCAATGCGACCTTGGCTGCATATCAATGTACGCTTGATTGCCTGCACACTCCAGCTATCATCAAACCCAGCACGAGTCGTTGAGCGTCCAATCATCCATCCCAAGCCAACTCGTTGGTCGTAGCAGTTACCTGATGAGAAAAGGGTGTCGTCGGCAGATCTGACCTTCCTTTTGGTGTGCCCTGTCTCTAGAACCATTGGCATCTGACTAGCGCCTGCAGCTGGATGGCGAACCGCCCGGCGTGGGTGAAACGAACTGTTGGGAGTCGGGACTTTGGTTTGCGCCGCCGCTACCGCAACCCTCGTGATGCATTTAATCTCTCTCACCTAATCATAATCCTGCCCAGGTCAGGGAAACGAATGAACGAACGGCAAAGCCGAGCTCAACCGATCACGGCCCCCTGTTTCACTGATGTTGACCTTAGGTAACGTAGATACCGCTAACACCCTGGATTTGTCCGTCTTGATCCACTTCGTCGCTTCGCACTCGGCGGCTTGCCTTGTTCAGCTGCGACGGCATTATCAAATCATTACTTACTGCACCAAAGCTTGCTTGCCAGCTCACCCGTCGCCCATTGGGTGCGGCATTTTTTCTTCTCGGGGTGAATCGCCTTGACCGCCAATGAGATGGCCGACCCCGGGCAATCTAAGATTTGATGCGTCCAAGGTGAAAACCCAAGAGCCGGCCGAAGCTGGCTGAATAGGAAGGTGGTCAACTGGGGTGTATGTACATGTGCACCTGAGATGCTCGGCTCGCCGTGTCAGCGCGGCTCCACGAGGCTACATGCGGGCACACGCACTGGCACTGGCATAGGCACACACTGCTCGCCATGTTCATGCCGAGTGTCGATCCCTTTTCGGAGTCCGGCTTGGACGGTTCATGCCGTAAGCGGAGTCCGTCCGCCTTTGCATTCTCCAAATAATCAATCCTCCTCGACTAGACGTGTTAGTTTTCTCGACAGATCGATGGTTGAATCATTTGCTTGCTTTCCGCACTATTACCGCGTGCGCACGCTTTCTTTCTCGGATTTATTCTAAGAGCCCACCGGTCTGATCAACCACGAATTGACTGACTCATCCCTGGCGATCTTGTGGCCCGCCGCCGAGGTAGATGGATATCCAAGGCCGCGGCCACGGCGGCTGGGGGGACTTGCGCCCGCCACCGAGCTCGGCAATCCATTCTTGGGTGTCGGTCTCGCATCGGAAACACTGGGTCTGGTGCCCGGATAGCTTGTTTCTGCGCCACGAGTAAAGGCACGCAATGCAATCCTAAAGCTCCGTCGTATTTTTCTCCCAAGGGCAGATAGGCATAGAAGAGCGCTCTCGCCAAAGCATCCGAGGCAGTTATCGCAAACCCTTGGCTTCTACGCGTAACGAAGAGAGGGTAGAATGAGACTGGAGCATCAAGTCGCTAACACAATCAGGTATAGTGGATGTATGGAGTTCGCCAGCTGCTTGGTTGAATGCACTTGCTTCAAGGGCAGAGCATCGGACGCAGTCGCTGCAGTTCCTCTTTAAAAACATCAACTGCATGTTCTTAGTATGATCACACCAGTTGGACGTTGTTAGGTTTCCAAGTAGAACCAGAGCAACTGGGCTCGAATGATTTCCACTGTTTTTTTCTATTGGGTATATCTCTATATTATTCATATATTATCTGGTGTGTAAAGTACCTGTACCATTCGTCACACTAGCAGATGCTGGGCATCAGACCTCCGCCCGAGAGCCGGGTTTGCGCCCCCAATTATCGGTATGCCGCTTAGTAGGTGTAGCAAAGAAGGTCGTTCTGAGTCGTCATGACTTGCGAGATCTTGATGTCGGCGGCGGAAGTCAGGCCCATGAACGGCATGACATCCTCGAGGGTAGCCTTGCTGCCATCAACCGGGTTGACCTTGTCGTCGATGATGTCCTTGTTGCGGGCCTCGGCGTTGCCCTGCTGCCAGATGTACCAGAGACGATCGATCTGGGTGTGGTGCAAGAAGAAGAGGGGGTCTTGGAGAAGGACTTGTCAGTATATACAATGCATTGGAAATTGAGGAAAGAGATGTTTGGGAGGCACATACCGTTGGGCGAGCTGCTGGGCTTCATGTCACCCTTCTGGCCACCGACGGCGCTGTGGATCGAACCGTGCGGGATGCTCTCTAGGTACAGGCGGAAGTCGGCGTACGTCTCGCGTCCGTTGATGAACTCAATCTCCTTGGCGTTGTAGGCAGAGCCGCGCATGTCGCCAGGGCGCTCCTTGCCGTCAAAGAAGTCGCGCGAGAGACAATGCGGGGCGTACTCCAGTTCGAGGTAGGCCGGTCGCAGGTCCTTGAAGGGCCCGTCGGTCAGGCACATGTACTCCTGTTCGCCCGTCTTTTCGATCTTGTCGGGGCTGCCGTTGCCGCCGACGGCCTTCCAGATGGAAGAGCTGGCCGTGTCCGCGGCGTCGAGGGTCCAGTCCCAGTACGCCATGGGGCCGGTGTAGCCGCATTCGCGCAGCTGCTCATGGTAGAGCTGCACGTAGTATCGGTGCCAAGGGAGGAACATGGCACAGAAATGAACTGAGAAGGTAGTCGTGGTTAGCAATCGTGACACTCAGGGTCCGGAGCCAACACGGGGTCGCATACTGATCTTGTTCAGGTGGGTGTGGACGTAGCTGAAGTCGTCGTACAACGTCGTGTTCAGGCCCAAGTTGAGGCCGGAAGGCTTGGTGGCCAGGCACATGACAGCATCGGTATACTGCTTCTGGGCAGCGGCATCCAGAGTGCGGAATTCGACGCGTTTCTCGGGGTTGGCACATCCCGAGCTGGCTTGACGGGATTGGACAGCGGCGGCCGAGGCGACGCTGGCCAAAGACAAGAGACGAAGCAACTGCATCGTGACAAGTGGCACTGTATCGTAATGACTGTGTTTTGAGAATGGAAAGAAAGTAAATCCTCTTCTTGGAAGGGATGGTTATAGTAAAGAATGTATGTTTAGTATGGTGTATTGGATGTCCTATTCCAACAGCTGGGTAGCGGCCTTTATATATCATGAGCACCCATGTTTGAAGTTTTTTTTTTTACTCGGCACCCCTTTACATGGTGTTGATATTGAACGTGTGGAGAGTTGGATGCCCCCTCGGCCCATGGATGAGGCTATTTGTCGAGTTTTCGTTTCTCCTGGCAGATAATTCCGAAGTCTCCGCGCAGCTGTGATGTTTCAGAAGCCCGGAGTTACCGCATTGCGGAAAGCAGAGCTATCGTCCGTGTGTTGAATCTATTTCGAGGTCTCTGCTTGGTGGAGTTGGCCCACCCTGTCCACTTTGCGGTTCGTATTGCCGTGAAATTGCACTATAGCCGTTCACTAGTATAGTAGAAACCCACCGCAACGGGCTGTGCCTTGTGGGGGGAATAGGGAAACATGTTGCGGCCCGCTGTCTACTCTTATGGCACATACCGGCAGAAACATTCTTCTACTATCACTTTGGCACCTTTTTACCGTTACTAGTTCCATTCCGCTACTATTTCTAGACCACGGAGATTGAGTTCATGCCATACCATGACCCGAAATGCCCACCAACATCCAAACATTCTGATATGGACTAGATAGCTCGCAAAAGCCGTTGAGGAGATGCACCCCTATTCAAGACGACGCCGAGTGCGTTTGTTGCGTATACTTGGCCGCTTGCAGCTCTGCACAAACGGCGACGGCAGCATTGCAGCCGCTCGTGATGGCGCTCGGCGTCACCTTGTAAGGGGTGCTGCAGTCCCCAACGGCGTAGACCCCGGGCACGCTGGTCTGCCAGAAGGGGTAGTCGGCCTTGATGTCGCCCCCGGCGGTAGTCTCGAGCCCTAGCTGCGTCGCGAAGGGGCCCTGAGCGACGGTCGCAGGGTTGTGTACCAGAAACCGTTCGGTCTTGGTGGTCCCGTCCTCAAACTCGACGACGACCGAAGAATTATCCTGGTTGGCACCGTCGCCATCGCTACCCGCGATGAGCTGCTTGATCTTGCGTGCCTCGACCTCGAACTTGGACGCGAGGAGATTGCTGGCCTTGATTTCGGCCGCCACGACGTCGTCGCCGTTGGTGTACAGAGTGACTTTGTCTGTAAGCTGCGCCGCGTTCATGGCCATGTGGGCCGCCAGGGCGCCCCCGACAGGTCCAACAGCCAGTACCCCCGAGGAGGCCGCACCTCGATCCTCATAGCCGTGGCAAAAGAGACAGTGGAAGCTTGATCGGGGCGATCTACATTAGTCTCTACCTCGACAAAACAAAAGGAAGTTCTCACATTCGCTTTTTCCAAAGCTTGTCGTACCCCAGGATCGAGGGATAAATGTTGGACGACCCAACGGCGAGTATGACTTTACGAAATTCTTTCACCTCTCCGTTGCCGTCGTGCACCTCAAAATACGCGTCCGACTTCTTCACAATCTTCACGACCGAGACCGGGGCGAACTGGATGGTCGAGTAGTTGGTAGTGATGTTGTCCCGGGCGGCGCTGCGGTATTTCTCTGGGTCTTTATGGTCCCAGGCCAGGACCATATGGAAATGGGTCGCGCCGGCGTTCCGGTACGAGCCGCTATCATAGACGACGGCCGTGTGGAGCTGGCGGGCGACCGTGTTGGCGGCAGTCAGGCCGGCCGGTCCTCCGCCGATGATGGCGACGTCGATGAAATCCATTGGGAAGATGGACAAAGTAGGTATTTGAAGACAGGCGATCGATCGGGGTGTATAGACAAGAGTAAGGTGTTTTCTGAGTTTTGGGTTTTTTTAGAAGCTTTGCCTCGAAAGTTTTGTAGGGAGACAATGGCACCACACCGCCGGCCCGAGCTATGTAAGGGGTTCTTATAGCGACGTCACACCTTATGCATGGCTGTACCAACAGCATACAACTGTCCAACCAAGTAACGCCCAGAGAATCATTCCCAGTAGTTTTCCATGGAATGTGTTTTGCCAAGTTGCCATCTATGGCAGCTGATCCCCGGAGGAATACAGCCGGTGTGGCACAGTGCCATGTCTCCGGCCTTGGTCAACTTGGTGTGGTTTCATCCAGGAACTTGGGAATAACCAACCCCTATCTTCTATCAAGCAACTTCTTACAACTCCCAAGATGTTTACCCTTCTGCTAGCCGCTGACCCTCTATCCGCCGTTCGTATTCCACACAACGCTCATGAAGATTCACCCATGCGCCATTGAAGACCGCAACAAACAGAGGTTCGTTGACTTGACATCCTGATGAAGGACTTGAAGACAATCGGTAGGCAATCGATGAAGGCGGCGTCAATTCTATTTTGGAGGATATATATAGAGGGATTTTATACTTGCATTGATTAGTGGCTTCATCACCGACATCATGTTTTTCCACGGACAAAGAGAGAAAGTCTTAGGGAGGTTGAGATGTACACTAATTAGTCATCTGAAGACCCCCGAACCGCCGCCACAGACTTAACATTGACTTCGAATGGAGTACCAACGCTGAGTCCGGATAACTAGATGGAGCACGAGCCTGGTAAAATGATCATGTCCTAGCTGGTCATCGAGGCGAGTGCGTATATCTATAGCATGACAGTGCTTTTTCTTTGTTGTGGTGTTGGAATGTGACCACAACTCGTACGGCGGATACGGGCATGTTGTCCTAGAAGACATGGCACGTTATTGAGTATCAGCCCCCCTGATATGTAGTTAAACTACATTAAGAGAAATGCGTCAGCGTACTTGGACATCGAAGAGGGAAAAGGTATAGTCCATGACTACGACCACAGCAAGTTAATAAATGACAAGTCAGAAGAGTTACCTTTTGAGGGAGACATTCAAATTAATAACCGATGGAGACGTATTTCGTAAAGACGGGGGCTTGAATCAGCTGCAGCCAACCACATCTTGATCCTGTTCACCTTCTCATGGCAGGTCCAGCTATTGCTTCCCGACCATTCAGGCCATGCTACGGAACATAACCTCCCCTTAAACGAATACCATGAATGCAATATCACAGGTACTAGATGCTTTTAACGAGCAACGCGGGGGAAAGTTTCCATTCCATGAAAGATGTTCACTAGCGATATTTCCCAAGGCCCTGCTGTTGATCCCTATGAAATAAGAAGAAGTATGGTACCACAATTTGAAGTGACTGCCAGTGGCAAAGGTGATTTAAAGTCTACCTCGATCCCAATCAACTCTTGTAAAGGGTGCGAACCTGATTTTCCACCTACTGCCTCAGATGTGGCGTTGCTGTCTTGGCTCTTGGCGCCTATAGCCAACTAGGAACGGCGGCTAGCGTGGCTCGGCAATCTTTGTGTCCCGTTATATATGCTTCTTCCCCTCGAATGAATGAACATGCGTTCACGTACGGGGTACATTAGGCTAGGCTATCTTGCCTGGGCGGCATGCAGCATTGGCGCGGTTATTTTGGCTGCTTTTTGGGGGGGTTTGCCCTCCCAGAGGTGAGAGGTTACATGGCACGACAGTACCCCCTGTCAACATGCTTACATAGGGTATATCCCCACATGATGGTTCGGAGCCGCTGGATCCGTCACTCGGAGCGGCTTAAGCGGTGGGCTGGGGTCACATTACCATGGGAATTGCTTGCTGCGGCTTCTGTCTGTGGTGGAATAATGTTCCCCTGCTGGCTACGAGGGATCCATTTTCTCCGTCGTCTGTCTAAGCCGGCCTTGCAATTCAGATTTTCCTTCCTTGCTGGCTTCCGATTGACGGGATCGCTTCAAGGATGCGGTCTGGCCACCCGGGGTCCTCGTTCCGGCCTGGGGGCCTAAATTGCGTTCGAGCATCAGCCAAACATTGACCAACATCGACCAAACATCGACCAAGCATCGAATCATACGCGTAAGTTCACCGCGCATACATATATTTTGGGGTTTCCCTCTTTCTATCGCCGGTTCTTTCTTCTGTCCAGTACCTCACTTGGCTCTTCTTTTCCAAGCCTCTTCCTCCTATCTCGCGCTGACGACAAAGGCAAAGCACTACTGTTATCATGAGATTGTCAAACTCGGACATGAGCCCGGCGGCCACTCTGGCCGCCCTGCTGGCTTCCGCATCCGTGGTGTCGGCCCAGTGCAACCTGCCGTCCAGCTACAAGTGGAAGGACTTTGGCGGTCCGTTGGCGCAGCCCAAGAACGGGTGGGCCTCACTCAAGGACTTCACCGTAGCGCCGTACAATGGCAAGCACCTCGTTTACGCCTCCAACAACAAGGGCGGCACCTACGGGTCCATGAACTTTGCCCCCTTCTCCGACTGGTCCCAGATGAACTCGGTCGCCCAGAACGGCATGAACGGTGCCACCGTCGCCCCGACGCTCTTCTACTTCCAGCCCAAGGACGTTTGGGTGCTGGCCTACCAGTGGGGCGCCACCCCGTTCTCCTACAAGACGTCCAAGGATCCCACCAACGCCAACGGGTGGTCCGGTGCGCAGCCCCTCTTCTCCGGCTCCATCAGCGGCTCCGGCACCGGCCCGATCGATCAGACCCTGATCGGCGACGGCACCAACATGTATCTCTTCTTCTGTGGAGATAACGGCAAGATCTACCGGGCCAGCATGCCCATCGGGAACTTCCCCGGCAACTTCGGCTCCAACTACCAAACTATCCTGAGCGACACGCAGGCCAACCTCTTCGAGGCCGTGCAGGTGTACAAGCTCAAGGGCCAGAACAAGTGGTTCATGATGGTTGAGGCCATGGGCTCGCAAGGCCGCTTCTTCCGATCCTTCACGGCCACCAGCCTCGGAGGCTCCTGGACGCCCCAGGCAGCTACCGAAAGCAACCCCTTTGCCGGCAAGGCCAACAGCGGTGCCACGTGGACGAACGACATCAGCCACGGTGAGCTCATTAGGAGCAGCAGCGATCAGACTTTTGAGATTGACCCTTGCAACCTTCAACGTAAGTGACAGCCCCCCTATAGTTGCCTAGTGACGCCTTCGATACTGCCCTACGCCATGTAGATGTATGAGGTGCCCGGCATCCTGGCTCATCTCGACCGATTTCTCACAATTACTGACTTGCCATACTCTGCAGTGCTCTACCAAGGCCGCGACCCCAAGTCCAACGCCGACTACAACCTCCTCCCTTACCGACCCGGTCTGTTGACGCTGCAGAACCCCGCGGGCAGCCCTGCCCCCGTAGGCAACGAGCCGACCACGACGGCCCAGCAGCCCCCGGCCACGACGGCCAACCCTGGCAACGGTGGCGGTGGCGCCTGCGCTGCCATTTACCAGCAGTGTGGCGGAAACGGCTACTCTGGTCCTACCTGCTGCTCGTCGGGGACGTGCAAGGCATCTAACGAATGTAAGTAATCTCCCAGCTCTCCATCTCATCAGTTCAACGGAGCATGAGGACTAATACGCAATGCAGATTACTCCCAATGTGTGTAGATGACGTAGGGGGCTTTCACTTCTGCCAATCGGCGAGTCTTAATCCATGTAAATAGCACAGAGATCGTCGACATGGCGTATATATTCGATCTAGATGTTGTCTTCCAGACACGTCTAGTACTTTAAATTGAATGGAACTCCTTGTAACATTGTTTCTGTTACCTTTGATGATTGAGCATTGTTCTCTTTTCGAAATTTATGGGAGAAAAGTTTAGAATCGAGCGTGGGTTCGTATCGTGATTGAGATGGCTCGACTTGCGTGGCCTTTCTTCAAGTAGAATGAATGGTTGGCTACGCTCCCCAGAATTGTCAAACCCTAGTTTGGGGAAGTGATGGCGTCAGGATATCACCTCGATTCACTTTCCCATGCAGGCAAGAGTGGATATTGATGACTTGATTGGTAAGTGGCTGGTTTCTGCTCTATATATTGAATGAGAGAAAAAGCACAAGCCGAAAAAACAAGAGCTCAAGTTCGGTAATGAGTGCGGCGCATATCTGAGTACAGCAATATTTTCTATTACTCTTAATAGGAATGCTGGGAATTCGTAGTCGCTGTGGAACAGATGATCATAGATCTGTGGTCATCACTCATCACCAGCAAGGGAGCAATGTAGAAGAGTAGGACTTCGTCAGTCCCGCCCCTTCATGTGTAGCAGGAGAATGCGATTGTGTGCATTGACGTTCTATTTGCCTTCACTTCTTCTTTCCTTTAGTCTTATCCACGACGTCGACCCACCTAGAGTCGATGCCGCGACGAGCCAGCACATCCCCGACGATGATCTTGCGCTGGTCGCCCTGGACCACCAACTCGAGCAGACCCGGCCGACCACCCGTGAGCTGGCCCACACTCGCCGAGCCGGCGCACTTCTTCTGCAACTCCGGCGCCACCAGCTGGGGGTCGATGAAGAAGGGCTCGAGGTTGGTGATCTTGGTGACCACCTTGGTGCCCGTGCGCTTCTCGATGGTTAAATGAATCTGCGGCGGCGCTCCCGATTTGGGCTTCTGCTGCTGTTGTTGATCCGAGGGGTCGCCGCGGACCATCAAGTAGAAAGGCTGGCAGAGGTTGGAGTCGTCGACGACGCGGCGCTGGAGCGCACCGCGCATGATGCGGCCGGCGGCGAGGGCGCGCTGGTCGTCGGGCGTCGGGTTCGAGCCCAGGATGTTGTTGGCGAGGAAGGGGTCGAGCTTGATACTCGACGCCCCCTGGCCTCCCAGATCGGGATGCTGGTCGATGTACGTCTTGACGGCGGCGGCGATCTGGGCGCCACTGTAGAAGTCCGTTTTGGAGGGGAGCAAGGTGGGCACCAGTTTGGAGGACACGCGATACAGGAGTTGGATCGTGATCTTCTGTCCAAGCGACGGATCTGAGCTGCTAGAGGAGCTGGAGTCGGGCGCGGATGATTTGCCTTCGCCAGCTGCCGCCTTGGGCTTCGGGAGAGGGTAGGGCCTGAAGCCGGCGATCTGGCGATCCTCAAAGTCGACGTCGAGAATGACGGTCTCTCCTCCGTTGCGGTCCTTGGACTTGAGCAGGAGCATCTTTTCCAGGTGTTTGATGAATTTCTTGGCGTTTTTCCACGACGTCTTTTTGATGTTGTAGTGCGGACTCTGATGCCGGAGATACGGCTGGATCATCTTGGAAATGAGAAAAGACGGCTGGATGGGAAAGTCAAACCCAAAGTGCGGGCCCGAGTTGTCCGCCTTGGCCTTATGTAGCGAGAACAGAAAAGCCTGGATGAAGGCATCGTCGACCTCCTTGGTCGTCGGTTCCGGGATATCTACCACCTCGCCCAGGTCGCTCCCCCGATATTGCTGCGGATCCTCGGAAGCAGCAGCATTGTTGCTCAAAGCCACGCCTCCTCCATCGTCAGCGTCGGCATCAGCCTCCTCATCCTCCAGTTTCATGTCCTTGATGGCATTCGTCATGTCCTCGCTGAGACCTTGCCAGCCCTCGAGGGCGTCAGGCGCCTCTCGTCCACCACTGCCTAGCGGTCTCCAGCTCCAAACCTCGTCGCCGGCCCAATGTAGCCCCTTGACGGCGACGCCCTTCTGGCCTCGAAGGTCGTTACCGAGCCTGGTCACATCGACGTCGCAGGTACCCACCCACATGGGCACCGTGTCCTTCTGCAGGCCCGCGACGGCGACGACGGCACCCTTCTTGGCCCGCGCGTCCCAGGCCGCGTTCCTGGACTTGACGAGGCCCGGAATCATCAAATCGGAGCCGTGCGACAGCTTTTGGTCGACGACAAAGTCGGGCGTGTGCAGCAGCGGCACCATGTTGGGGTTCTGCCATAAGGTGTAGACGGTGGGGATCATCTTGGGCGCCTTCCCCACCTGGAACCAGAGGATCCTCTCATCCTGGCCGGGATGAGCGCCGACGTAGATGGTGCCAATTAGCAATGTCTGGTTCGGACCCGAGGTGGTGGTGAAGCGGGCGCTGGAGGTGGAGTCTGGCAGCAGAGAGTTGCGGAGTGATGACAGGGTCGGCGGTTGTGATGAGGCCGATGACGATGGCGTGGCTTCGTCTGCCGGCGCAGGCTCCGACGATGAGGGGATAGGGATGTCGTAGTCCTTGATAATTTGGTCTGCCAACTTGCGACGGTCAGACGATCGCAAGGGCGACAGGTTCTTGATCTCGGGTCTTTTCTTGAACATCTTGCCCTCGATTTACACAATGTCGAGTTTGTGCAGATAGTTGAGTTACTTTGTTGTTTCGGCCAGACTCCAAAAGGTCCTCCACGAAGAGAGAAGTGCCGTCCACGACTCGGTCGGCACTTAAATAGCAGTTCTTGACTAGCAGCGAAGCGACAGACGCAGGAACTTGGTGAGGTCTGCCTTTTGATGAGTCTCTCCTAACGCCTTTATTTATATCATCATCAAAAGCTTACGATGGCACGTTGTCGACGCCAGTCAAATCGCCGCTTTGGGCAAGCGGGGTAAGTGGGAAAAAGCCAACTCCTGCTTCTTCCAGTTAGACTCTTGTGAATAAGTCATGAATAATGCCCAAAGTGCACTCAAGCCTATTCTGAGTCACCAACAAGGACGCAAGGCACCTAAGAGGCCAAGAATAATGAATCATAATGATTGCCAATGTTGCGATGACTAATTCTATACTCGAGGATGGAAGTCCTGTGTCATATTGTTTTCCCCTAATAGTGCCAAGTAACTCCAAATTCAAATCAGACTCCAGCCCGGAAACATTACGTTACCCGAAATGGAAGTAGAGGTAGAGGGCCTCCATCATAGGGACCGGAAGAAGCATAACATAGGAACGTTGGTATCAAAAACGATGTGGGTATTGTAGTTTAAAGTATGTACGCATGCTCGCCGCACACCAGACCGTGTGCCATGATAACATCTCTCGGAAGTGAAGATTAATTCTATACGTGCCGGGTCCGTCCTCTCCCCTCCGGTACATGGATATCTACTACAGGCCCAACACTTGATACACGATACAACCAACCGCCTAAACCAAGGTATACATTCACGTCTACTTCTACCGCCGAAACAGCTCAAAACATCAGACGCAAGGGAGAAAAAGTCAACCCGCCAAACTCCAGACCGTCATGCAAATCAACCACCAGGGGCCGTCTATCGGCTGCCGATTCGGGAGATGGCGAAGACGCCGACAATAACGACCGCCAACGTGACAATAGCACCCGGCAGCAGAAGCTCGTTGGGTACGCCCGCAATAACCTCCTTTTCTGGCGCCGCATGGTGGCTGTTCTTGCTCTTCCTCCTCCGGACAGTAGCCTGGTCGTCATCCTCGCTCTCGTCGTCATCCTCGCTAGAGTGGTGACGGCGTCTGCGTCGGGCACCCTCGCTGATGGCCGAGCTGGCTGGAGGTGTGGGCATTTCCGGGACAGGCTGGGGCGCCGCCACGGTGACGGGCGACTGGTTGGGGTCGTGGACGAAGAGGTCGACCTTTTCGAGGTGGTGTTGGCGGGCCAGCAGGATGGCCTCGAGCAAGTCTTGGTCCGTGGTGATGGAGACGGTATCGCCTTCGTCGTCGAGATACGAGAGCGCGTAGCCGCTGACACCCACACGGCCTTCATCGACGTCAGGGGCGCCACCGATGGCCTCGACCTCGGAACCCAGCTTCGAGTTGACGTTGGCCACCAGGGTAGAGATGCCGTGACTCGCAATGACTTGGAGCCTGTGCACGCGGCCGCTGGGGGCCTTGAACTTGAAGGCGAAGGGAATCTCGGACTGTGCCTGTTCGGGGTTGCCCGTGACTTGGGAGTGCGAGGGCGAGTCGATGCCGACGTGCGAGGCCGAGTCACCCGGCGCCACCGAGTCGTTGATGCGATCGCGTTCGCGCTGCATGTTGTGCGACACCATGGAATGCGACGCCATGCCCGTGTGCATGTGCGAGTGCGATCCGTCGCCCGAGACCATGGACTCGGTCTCGTTGTCCATCGACAGCCAAAACTTGTTCCATGCGGGACCCTCACTATCGCCCGTGGACATGGTGTTGACTTGTTCGAGCGTGGCGTACGTCAGCTTGAGCACGTCGACCATACCGACGATCTCGCCCTGGTCGTTCATGACCGGCAGGTTGAGGTAGTGGCCGTCTGGGAATGGTTAGCAAAAAGTCTGTCGCCAAGGGTCGCTGCTCTACATACCGTGCATCTTGCGGAGGGCGGCCTGGATGCTCATGTCCATGGGCGCAAAGTCCGGGTGGGGGGTCATGACACGCACGACGCTGCAGGTGGCCGGGTCGAGGCCGGGCGCAATGACGCGGAGGACTACGTCCTTGCTCGTGAAGATACCCGTAATGGAACCCTGGTCCTGCACCAAGACGGCAGTGGTGTGGTTCTCCTTCATGAGCTGGGCGGCCTCCTTGACCGAGGTGCGCACGCTGACCGTGGTCGGGGGCATGCCGTTCAGCACCGACTCGAGCGTGGGGCCCGACATCTTGGACCGCAGCGCCTCGACGTACTGGATGATCTGCTGGGGCTGGCTGGTGCCGAGCTCCGACTGCACACCCTCGAGGGCGGCGTACAGCTTGGTGGAAGACGAATAGGCGCGCTCGAGCTTCTCCATGGCGTCGTAGAAGCACTTGGTGATGTCGAGAATACCCGAGATGTCTTGGTTCTCGTCCATAACGGGCAGATGGCGGAAGCCCTTGCGGACCATGAGGTCGAGGGCATCGGTGGCGCTGGTGTCGGTGCGGGCGCACAGGGGGTTCTTGGTCATGATCTCGGCAATGGTGACCTTGGTGGCCAGCAGGCCGTTGCCGACGACGCGGAAGGCCAAGTCCTTGGCAGTGAAGATACCGGCGATGCGGTCATCGTCGTCGGTGACCAAGACACAGTCCTCGCGCTTGGCGGCCATCAGCTGGGCGGCTTCGGAGACGGTGGTGCTGGGCTTGATCTGCAGGGCCGGGCTCGGCTTGAGGGCGAGGACGGTGCCGGGCGGGGCCTTGCGGGACATGCGAGCGCGGCCGCTGGGCTGGTGCTTCTTCTTGTTGAGGTCATTTTCGAGTTTGCGGCGGATGGCCTGGCGATAGTAGTCAGCTTCCATGATTCTTGGTGGTGATGTTGGAAGATGCCGATACAAAAGATGCTCCATCAATTGATACACAATGGCAATGGGCAGGACAATGATAGACCGGGACAAAGAAATCGAAACATACCTCGTCTCGTTTGGACTGCTTCTGTCTGCTGGCGCTCACGCCCGAAATAGCATCACTGGGGGCAGGCGTCGTGGCTTGGTGCTGGGTCTCGAGGACGGGGCGAGGGATGTTGGAGTTGGGAGCCGGGTTGGCAGGGCTGGAGGCATTGAAGGCATTGCCGCCTCTATTCTGGCCTCGACTGGGAGTGCCTCTCATGGTGCTGCCCGACATGATTGCATGAACTAGGCGGAGCGGCGGATGATTGACGTGATTTCGAGAGGAAGGGGGGTGGTTTATGCGAGAGGTAAGAGAGAGGGAGAAATTTTTAGTTGTTGATTGGTGATTGGCAGAGCAGCGCAGAGGGCAGATCGATCGCGGAGAGTCGGGTCGGCACGAGAAGCTGCTGTGACTAGTGCTGGTGCTGGTGCTGGTGCCGTTGATACTGCACTGCTGATGCTGCTTGCTTTGATTGATCGAATCCAGCAAGATGTGAACGGACAATTCCTCGCAAGACTCGGTCGATCAGTGATCAGGCTGCCTGGATATCTCCTACTTGTGTACTTGGGTCAAGTAATGCGGAAGAAGGATATCTGTTATTGTTGTGCCCTTCCAGCAGCAATACCTATGCAGAATCGGAATTGGAATTGGCTCTTCGTTCGCTGGCTGGCTGACATTTGATTGAGGGTCCCGGTTTTGCACCCGGGAAATATCGATTTCCCCAAAATGAGCATTAGCCAGTAGGAGTAGGCGGGGGGGGGCATCCAAAGTTTGGGGTGGCCAGCAGGTCCAGCAGGGCCAGCAGTGGCTGTTGCTGAGCGACGGGGGTTCTAATTGGCCTGAACCAGGCCCGACCAGTCCTTAGAGTCACTGCTGCAGTACTGATTGCCGCCATTTTCACTGCAATCTGTACTTCGTCACGTTGCTCTACAGGGGTCAGGGTGCTACGCTTCAAGGCACCTCCCCCCCCCACTAACCAACGACCGAGCCCACTAAAACCCTAAGCTATTGACTGGCGTGAGCAGCTGCATCCGATAGCTTCCGTGGGGGATTCACACGTCACTTCAAATAAGGCAAAACACCACAAACTATCAACATGGTCGAGAGTATATATGCCCTTGTGTATACTAGTTCGGTTGGGTCGAATGAGTTCGACTTTTTTGCTTTGCTTTGTCTCTTTTGTCACTTCTGGGCATCTCACAGTTTGCTGCTTAATGTTTTGGATGTCTATCCCTAAATCATCGCGTAGCTTGATCTCCAATGGGCTTCTGCTGGTACGCAAACCTGCGCCTATGTATGCGTTGGGATCCAACACCTCGCTATTTCTCGCAGGGTTACTCATAGCACTGCGGGGAGAGAACGCTCGTATGCTTGAGACTCAGGTCCTTATACTACCACGTAGAGTATCGTGGACTTGGTCTCACTCTCATCAACGGCTAGCTCACCAGCATGATCACCCTCAAGAATAGGTCGATCCGTTGCTCAAAGGGCTGCTCTCTGCAAGTCGTATCAATGGCTGCCGGCTGATGGCTAAGGAACATGGCATAAGTATTGCATCACCACTCCGTCTTAGGAGACGTCAATGTTGCTACCCTCTCAAAGTACTCGATCCAGTTTCCAGACTTGCAGTGGCTCAGTGCCTGGTTCATAACCTAAGGTGATCATTGAAACAGGATGTGATAAAGCAGAGGTGTACGCATATAAGCAGAATACCTTCATTCCTAAGGATTCTCCGAGATGATCTTAACAAATGTATAGTTCGGGACATCAGAATCAAGCTGGACTGCAATCAGCTCTGTCTAGGTGACCTGGAAGCTGGGATAATTTCGTGCTTTTGACCTCACTCAGAGGCCGCTCAGGTAACCTGAGAGGAAACACCCAAGCGATTACGTCTTTAAGCTCTGTTGAAAAGCCCATATTCCTGTTTCTGAATCACGTCGAGCATAATCTTGGTGAGCGGAGATGACTTTGTTCAAGTTGCGCTCACTTGACGGGGTGACGCCACCCACTTGCCAACAGGCAGGAGCACTTGCGACCTACTGTAGACTAACGGCTAGTTGCTTCTTGGATGGTTTCGGGATTGGAAGGGTATATTGAAGAAGGTGGCTGAAGACTAAGCATGTGGTAGGTAACGACGAAGAGTTTGGTGATCCCCTATATCCATACTTCACCATCAGAGCTGGTGTTGACGGCGGCTTGAAGACCATATCTTAACCATGTCATTGACTATGAATTGATTTGAACTAACCTGAGAGCACATCTACTGTTTTCTAATATCTGTCGCTTCACTGTTGCCGCCACCGAAGTCTTATCTCGGGCCCCTTTTGCCTCAAGAAGAAAGCACAGCGCACCCACCATTCCTTGTCCGGGTCGACCAACTCCATATCGTACAGCATCACCAGGGTCGCCACCACCTTATACACTTGCAGCAACCCCAGGTGTTTCCCCAAGCACACCCTCGACCCGGCCCCAAAGCTCAGATCAGCGCTGTTCATCACCCTCAACCTTGCTGCGTATGCTTCTTCCGTCTCGCCTTCGCCATCACGTAACCACCGCTCGGGCCGAAACTCGTCGGCGTCCAGGCCCCAGACCTCCCGATTCCGACCCAGCACATAAGGGTTCATGCCCACACTCGTCCCCGGCGGCACCATAGAGCCGTCCGGCAGCTCGAGACTGCCCCCCGCGGGTACGTAGCGCGGCAATACCATGGCCACGCCGGGATGCATCCGCAGCGCCTCCCGCACTACGGCCTCGAGGTATCGCACCGCCCGGGCTTCGGAATAGGGAGGCGGTACTTTGGTGAACTCCGCCGCCCGCACCGCCGCAACCAGTTTCTGCCAGGCCCCGGACGTCCGCAACGCGTAGTAGAGCACCGCCTTGATGGCGATGGCGGTGGTGTCGGCGCCCGCTAGCATGTTGATGGCCAAGTAGCTGATGATCTGGCGTGGGTCAACAACGTCTGGGTGCTGGCGCTGTGCCTCGAGGAACTTGTCGAGGAAGTCCGGCTGAGTGGCAGCATCATGGATGTCGTGACCATCGCGCCCTGCATACCGCTCATCTACATGCTTGAGTGTTGGCCCCAGCAATGCTGTCGCCCCCGCTATCGGAATCAGAGGGTTCTTGTCAATGAAGCGGTCGAGCCAGGGGATTTGGCTCACACTCGCGAGGTAGTCGGCGCCCTTGTCGGATAACCAGAGGTGCCCGTCAAAGTCGCGGCCCGCCGACAAGTAGCCAAAATGCTTACTGAAGGTGATCTGGCCGATGACATCCCAAGTATCTACAGTGCATCGAGAAGGGCGGTCAGTTTCTTTCTATTCGAAAAGAGTAGTCATGCAGTGTACGCAGTAGTTACGGGCCCAGTTCATCACCAAACTGGTTCCACAAAAGAAACGGGACGGGATGGGGAAGAAAAAGAAATTCGGACACATCAGAAGAAGTAACACAGTTGGCAGAGGAGCCCAGAACTTACACATCTTGATCCACTCGCCCATGTCAAAGCCCGAGCTGAAACACCCGCATGTCATATCCTCATCATTCCCACCACGAGACGGCAAGAAGCGCTGCTCGAGCATGCGACAGAGCAGCCGAATAGTCTCATCGACATGAGGCTCGAGCGTCAGCACACCGGCGAGCGAGTAGTGCTTTGCGACCGGCCGTTTCTGGCGCGCATGCTCTACTGGATCCTGCAGGCTGAACAGATTGTAGACGATACGGCCGTCCATGACGTTGGAGGCGGGAGGGTAGAAGTCAGTCTTGCGCCACCGCCCATCCGACGAATAGACGGTCTTGATGAGCTCAGGTAGGTCGAGGTCTAGGTTGTTGGGTCCGGTTCGTACCACGGGCCCGTACCTTTGGTGAGCCCGCAGGTTGACGAGGTGTATGTCGCCTCGCAACGTATGGTAGAAGCGCCATACGTTGGTCCATCCTGCGGGTGGGCAAGTTTCGGGTCAGTGCTCCGAGATTTGCGTTTCGACAGGTGAATCATAACATCATGGCGACCAGAAAGAAAAGCGAGGACAGGGGAGAAGGAGGAGGAGAAGAAAACAAGCCAGACTTGGAAGCAAGAACCCACTAGCAAAGAACGGTCCGGGGAATTGGCGAAGCGGGGATCTGCAGTGTGACAAGACACTCCAGCCGACATAGGTGGCTAGGGATAACACAACGGCCCAGAGCAATGAATTGCTGCCGGTGAGGGGAGACAACATATCGGAAGCGGGCTTTGTCTTGCGGAAACAGCATTGACTCGTCGTCGTCGACTTGCCTTGCAGTTTGCAGTTCAGCTGCCGGAGTCGGGTCGCTAATTACAAGATGGCGAAACGGAGGGTGGTCCAGGAAGATATGCAGACGAAGATTGACGAGATTCACCCATGCCCTTGGTTCGTTTTGTTTCCGATGTTCGGTGTTTGGGCGAGTGAAGCTTGCTCAGCTGCTGGCAGGATGGGTCTGATTCGTTCGTGTTATTTGCTTATTCTCGTTAAAAAGGCGTGTTCCCAAGCCGCATTCCGTATCCCTGTCCAACCCCCTCCCTGCCCAGATCACCCTAGACCCCTGATGCCGCGTACCAGAGATCGGGTATGGACCCGTGCTGCTGCAGCCAAGACCCCAGGGCCCTTGCTCTCGAGGTCCCTGATTGCCCCAAGGCCTAACATCTTAGAAGCATCATTGCAGCTAAGATTCGGCGCTGTCGTCCACGTATTGTAGGATCTTGACAAAGTGATATGTGACAGATGCAGCCAGCATGAAACATAACTCATTTGCAGGAACCTCCTCAAACGGCACGGGAATTCCTTCGACTTTGTTTATCAGTCCGCATACTCTAGACTGAACGAAATGCTCTTTACCGTCCCTGCTATCTTCATACCCGGCCGCCAGTTATGATTGCTGTTACCCCTATAGGCACCATTGGTGGTGATGGACCTTGGTTGCTCGCCATCTCGTGGGCTACGACGGGCGCTGCAGCATTCTGTTTCCTTCTTCGGCTCTATACACGGCTTGCAGTAGTCAAGTCTTATGGGTGGGATGACACCATCTACAATGCTTCTTTTGTAAGTAAGACTCGACAGTCGAAACATCTAGCTCTGCTAACACTCACGCCATTTCCCCGGTATAGGCTCTATTGCTTGCCTGCACCATTATGGTGCACGTGTCCACTCTATACGGCCTAGGGCAAAGCCAGGATGCCATATGGGAGGACAGCCATGAGCGGTTGACGAAATGTCTCCTGTACCTCATCATCGCCCAGATCTTTGGCGTCTCCACCATGGGAACCGCCAAAGTCTCCCTTGGACTCTTGCTGCTGCGTCTCGTGACCAAGCCCTGGCATCGCTGGGCCATCTGGACCGCCATCGCCGTCCTCTTCGTGGACACGGCCATCTGCGCCTTTGCCTTTGCCTTCCAATGCACCCCGCCCGCCTTCCTGTGGGACAAGACGATCCCGAACGGGAGGTGTCCGCTGCCCATCACGCCGTTCGCCATCGCACTGGGCACGGGCTGTGTGGCGGCCGATCTCTTCTTCGCCATCTTCCCCTGGTTCTTCGTCTGGCAGCTCAACCGCCCCTTCCAGGAGCGTCTGATCATCGCCGTTGCCATGAGCCTGGGCCTCGCTGCCGCCGCCTGTGGGGTGAAGCGCACCATTGGACTGGGGGGTCTGCAGAGCGCCAACTATACCATAGACGCCGTCCCCACGTGTGCGTGGTCCATTGCCGAGCTTGCCATTACTCTTGTGTGCATTGCGATCCCCGTTAGCTTGCCGTTTTTCAAGCAAATCATTAGTCGTGCGAATTTGCCTGCGACGGGCAGCGCAATCAAGTCCGATCGGGAAAAAGCTGGTGCCGGTGGCGTCTTTGCCCTGCGCACATTTGGTGGGAGTAGCATGCCAAGGTCCAGCCAGAGCAAGAGTTGGGTTCGCAATAGTCGGAACCGGGATGATGCCGAGAGTGAGCTTTCCCTTAGGAGATCCCCAAGCAGAGAGGATGAGCAGACGGCTGTTCAGGGGGGCAATATATTAACCAGGCCTCAGTCTAGACCACAAGAACGCCATGGCAGCGGCAGCATGGATATTGAGAGGCAAATGCCGGCGGGGTCTATCGGCCCGGGGTGCAGATAAATAGCTCCCATGCTCTTTAATGATGATGACTTTATGATTGGATGGGATGATGCAAGCAAGGTATCTTTTGCCTCAGCTTCAAAAGTGTTTGATGGTGATGAAATCATTCAGTGACCTTGTTACAGGTCCAGTCTTGCAACACAGAACAGCCATGACGGACCATGGGCTAAGCTAAAGGGATGTAACCATGATGGATAAATGTTACGGGAATGTTTAGCTCCATGTCCTTATGTCACTGAGTGTCACTGGAAATGCGACGCCGCATAATGAACTTTCACAGTTCGACACGACAATACTCAATTGAGCAGGCAAAACATCGCGACATCTCGTTATATGACCTATTGCTATATTTTCGCGATATATTGTGCTGACAGGGTAGCCACACCTTTGGTCAGCAAGTACAAGTGATTGTGATCCATTGTGTCATTCAGCTACCTGTATCTCCTGCGACAACTGCCCATTTGGCTGGTATCATTCTCCTTCTCGTCAACATAAACCCCTGACGCCGTTCAAAGTATGTACAAAGCCAGAAACGCCAGATGTAAAGCAATCATGATGGACTTGTCTCGTCTAGTATCCTCCTCCATTGGTCACTGCCCTAGGCTCCGCGAGGCTTGGCCTTCTGCTTGGCCTTTTCCTTCTTCTCCTCCTTCACCTTCTTCTTCTTGGCCTCGTTCTGCTCCTCGAGCTTGCGCTTGTGGGCCGTCTTCTCGGCGTCGGTCTTGGGAATGGGCTTGAAGAAGCCCTCGAGCCTGGCCTGTTGCGAGCTCTTGGAGCCCTTTTCGAGGCGGAGGGCGCCGCTACGAACACGATCCTCGGAGAAGCCCTTCTCGGTGACGAGGAAGTTGACCAGACCCTCGACGTCCGGCTTCTCCCACTTGAAGTCGCAGAGCGGGTCGTCGGCTTGGCGGACATCGGGGTTGAAGAACAGTTCGCGGGCGTCGGCAAAAGGCCAGTCCTCGGGGATTGTGTACTTTCCGGATTCCTTCATCCACTCGACAATCTTCTCTAGGGTGCCGTGCTCGCGGATGAGCTTCAGAGCAGTCGAAGGGCCGACCTTGGGGACGGGGTCGAGGTAATCGCAGCCGAGTAGAATGCAGAGATCGACGAACTGGTAGCGTGTTAGTGGATGGTGTACACGAAACGGAGAAATTAAAGACGGTGACTGACCTGCTTGCGCTCCATACCGAGGCCCTCGAGCACTCGGTTCAAGTGAATCTCCTGAACCGGCTCCTTTCTTTGCTCGCTGTAGGTCATGTGTCGGAGAAGGATGGGGCTGTCGAAGCAGAGGGTGTCCATGTCTTCACTGGCGGCGGCGTACACCTTGCCGGCTCGGGCGAGGACGGCGCACTGGGCCTCGGCTTCGGTGGGGGCGATGATGTAGGGGATGCCCATGAGCTTCAGCAGTCGCTGGCACTCCTCGTTGTGCTCGCGGGTGACTCGAACGGTACGTCGGGAGAACTTCTCGACATCTTCGGCGGTACCCGTCTCTTTGGCCTCCTCCATACCCTCGTTGGCCTCGGCCTTGCGCTGGAATCGCTTGGCGAGCTCGCCCGACTTGAGCTTGGGGGGCTTGCCGTCGAAGACGTAGAGGGGCTTGATGCCGTTGTCGATCATGCGCAGGGTGCGGTAGAACATGCCCATGAGATGTGATGTGGTCTGGCCTTCTTCGTTCGTGAGCTGCTGGCCCTCGGATCGGACGGCGATGAGGAAACTGTAGATGCTCATCGATCTGTGTATGGAAAGTCGGTTAGTTGGGAAGTCGGAGGAGATGGTAAGGGGTTACTGACGCATCCTGGATTCTCGCGTTAGCTATTGACAGTGACGGATTGAGGAGGGAATGGAAGGATACATACAATGGCAACCTTGCGTCCGAACTGGTTCTTGATGTCGCCCTCCTTGACGGCGTCGGGAGCTTCATCTTTGATGATGGAGAACAGCTGCTTGATGCCCATCTTGGCGGATGAGGTTCGGACGAAGACGGAATGAAGGGTTGAGGATTGAGTCCAACTGTATGGCAGCAGTTGGGGGCGGAAGAAGTTTGTCGGGTTCGGGTGCGTGATGTCACGAACTCAGCAGGCAGAACGCGCTAATCTTCAATTAAAAGTTGGAGGGAGACGCGCCTGTCACGGACGCGCTGAATGGTTTAAGAGTGGAAGTGGCTTCTACCTAGAAGTGGGATGAAACGCACGGGCCACGTTTTCAGGCACACCGTGGCATCTCTAGGTTAATTGATGCGCCATCTTGTCAGTGTCAGTCTGTACCTGCATTTTGGCATTGGCTCAATTGAACTGATGAGATTCACACAACAACAACCTAGACGAGGTTTATACAAACTCGAATCCTGTCCCTTGAACTCGATGAATCAAGATGCCCTCATCAAAATCTACCGTTTAGAAGTCTGGACCAAGAGTATCCCCTCAAATCGCGGGCTCTGCTCTGTTGTGCCTTGGCGATATGAATTCCAGCTCCCAAGTCTTCCTACCATTCAACAAGATGTTCGCGTTTTATTTTTCGTCGCTTATTAGAGAAGAACCGCCATCCGGTCCATATTAACGATCGAGGGGATGGGCGACTTGGCCAGATCAACTCAACTCCCACCCCTCTAGCCAAGGCAGATCGCCTTCGATCCATGCTAGAAAGAATCGTTCTAGATGTTTGGCAAAAGAACTGCCGGAGTCCGTTCCACCCGAGACCCGATAATCCATCGAAACAAACTGGCGGCCAAAGTGGTTTCTGCTGTCTGCCTTGGTTCAGTTCCCTATTGCTTACTGCTTACTGTACGGCAAAGAGATGGCCAACTCCAATGTCAAATCAAGAACCCTCTCAGCCTCTCTCTCTCACCCTTGCACCCACGGCGCTTACCATCTGATTACGCTATGCGATCTATGCTTAATACTCTAATGGCCCAATGTAACCCCAGACACGTTATTGTGGCACGGTCATTTGAACTGCTCTCCCACTGGACAATTCAACCTGATTAACATACGAGCAAATCACGAGGCTTGTCAGCCCCCTTGCAACGACCAACTCATTTTCCTGTTCTAGCTACTCGGCAGGGTTCCTGACTCGATCGTCCGGGGCCCTAGTGGATGCCGTAATACCGCCCCCTTGTAAGCCGAGTGGATCGTGCCTCTGACCGACTTCGGAATGGTGACTTGCAGTTGCGTCGTTGCAACGAACTGAAAAGAAGAATAGGGTTCCGTCACGCCAAGCTTTTAACCGAAACCTAAAGTTCATCTGGGACGGGGAATCGTCAGGGGGGAGGTGGTCGCCAGCGGACATGACGATCGAGATAGGCTTAGATTCAACTGCCCAAATGCCGCCGCTATGACTTTGCTGCCCGGATCTCGCCAGTCTAAACAAACAATTCACTCAAGCCTGGATCGTGGAGGCCTACGCAAAACCCTGGCAGCTATGAGGGGGTCTGGTCTGGTATGAGGGGGTCTGGTCTGGTATGAACCGGAGCACGAAAAGGAGTCATGAGTGTATAAGTACTTATAGGTGCTGCTGCCTCCTGCCATTGTTTCCATCAGGACTCTTGCCCACGCGCCTCTGCCTCTCATCATCGTCCAAGCCCCTTATCACCATGCTCCGCTCTCTTTTGACCGCCTCTGCCATCTTGGCCGGTCAGGCTTTGGCCTATGACCAGGCACTTGGCTTCAACGGTGCCGCCGTCGTCGAGACTCGCCCTCTCGATGACATCTACAAGGCAGCTCTCGCCGAAGGTGGTGTAGTCACCATGTGGCTGGGCGGTGACGAGCGCACTGATGAGGATGCCCTCAAGAAGGAGTTTGAGGGCCGCTTCCCCGGCATGACCCTCAACCTCACCACCGAACTCTCCAAGTACCACAGCGTGCGCTTCGACGAGCAGCTAGCCGCCGGCCACGTTTACGTTGACAGTATCGCCTTCCAGACCGTCCACGATTTCCCCCGCCTGGACGCCGAGGGCGCCCTGCTCCACTACGCCCCCGTCGGCTTCGACAAGCTCTACCCGGCCATGCGTGATGTCCGGGCTGCCTTCTACGGTATCTTGACCGTGGGCTGGGCGGGCAAGTGGAACACCGAAAAGCTGCCCGGCATTGAGGCGCCGATTGAGTGGGAGGACTGGCTGCGACCCGAGTTCAAGGACAAGCTCGTCTTGACCTACCCCAACGATGATGACGCGGTGCTGTATGCATTTGACCTCATGTAAGTTCTCAACTCCTTTTCTGTAATCAATGGTCCGTTCAGTGATACTAACACCATAACCAGCATGCAACAATACGGCAAGTCTTGGTTCGACCGCCTCCTTACCCAGAACCCGCGCTGGGTTCGAGGCACCCGCAGCCCCGACACCATCATGGCCGACCCCAAGAGCACCTGGGCCGCCTCGTTCACGTCGGACGGCCTCTTCCCCACCAGCAACATCAACGTCTCGCACCCGGTTCAGGGCTCCTTCGTCACCTGGTTCCAGCTCGCCGCCATCCCCAAGGACGCCCCGCACCCCGAGGCCGCCAAGCTGCTGCACAATTACATGTTGACCCCGGAGTGGCAATCCACCCGCGGCTCCTGGCCCGTCCGCAGCGATGTCCCGGCCCCTGCCGGCTACCCCAGCATTCTGGAGATGCCGGGCACCAACATTACCTATTTCCGCGAGTGGATGTCGGATCGCCCCCGACTTGAGCGCCTCAGGACTTGGTTCGAGGATAAGCTTGGCTCTGCGCAGGGTCTTAGTCCTCTGATTGACGATATTTGAATAAACTTAATGGTGGAATGTAAAGAAGCTAGATAATGATAATTACGTATGCATATAATACACGACCCTGGCACTGTTCTGCCGACCTTTAGTTGTGTTTGCTAGACTGTCGCCGTTCCAAGTCAAGCATAATGAGTGGCCTCAAAGAAAAATATACCAGAAGCCCTCTGCTGGAATCAACATCGACCAGATAACTCCGTCGAAATTCCCAAGTCCTAGGTCATGTAAACCACATCGTTCATCTCCAAGACCTTACTGATCAAAGGCCTAGCATCAGGACAAGATTGTAACATCCTGCATCTTACTAGGGCTCTAATGGTTGCCAGAACAACCACCGTGTAGCTCAACATCAGGGTTTCGTGATCTCTGACCTGATCCGGAAACATCAATTGCCAGTCCACATAGAAGTGTTGCATGACCCCGAAAGCTTTAGGCACTTTCAGAGTCGCAGACGGCATTTCGAGACTAATAGACGCCGATACAGCTTCGCGAAGACCTCGTAGTGAACCGTAGACCATTTCTCGGAACTCGACGTTGGTTATCGCCAGGATACCTATAATCTGTCCGATGAAAAATTGCTCGCCCTAATGACCCAGTTCATGGAGTAGCTCGTCTACCTTTTGGGCGGCTCTGTAAATTTTCGCTCCGGGCGATACATCCCTGAGACTAGACAAGGGCCCCAGCACGGAAGATAGCTTTTGCTTGTTGGCTTGGCTGAGATCGAGCCACTCGAGTCCTCCACGAAGATGTTCCAAGAAACGTAGATGGGTGTCGGAGGCGGCGGCGAACAGTGGCATATCACCTTCTGCACTATCACCCCACTCCAATAAGTAGCGATCCTTGTGCCATTGGAGGCTTAGTACCGCCAGCTCTAATCTCTGGGCAGCTATTCGCTCGATATAGATATCATGGGTAACTCGCCGCTCACCATACATAGCGCTGTGATACTCATCCGGGCGCGTCGGAAACCGAACCCAGTCAGAATCCGCCGGTACAATCGTTCTGCCGGAGAACTGGTTATACACCGCGGTAGCACGTTCGGAGCTCACTGGCATCAAGGCGAATGTATCAACTGAGCCCCCTCCGAGCAAAGGCCGCGCACGACTTTGTACAACGCTGTCTAGCTCAATAGTCCGTAGCTGATACACACCAACTTGAATTTGGCGACGTATGGGCCCGGGAGGGATACCTATTGACCTCCATGTCAGACGGGCTGCTGGTTCCGGATGGGTTACTGGTTTCGGACGGGTTACTGGTTTGGGGTAGTGCTCTTCCGAGCTGGTATCATTGTCATTTTCTTCTGGTTCTCCAAAGATTGGTATGATGCTTATGTATTGAGACTGGGATGTTCTCAGGAAATCCAATGCAAGGAGAAACAAGTCCTTGGGATCCAGTCCGCCTTCGTAATTCTCACGGCCCGCTTTCAAGTCAAATGTTACCGTCTGGAGTGCGGGCTCGTTTGTTGATGACTCGGCAAAATCGAATTCGAGAGATCCAGTAGTGCCATAGAGAATGGAAGGCTCGGACGCCAGCTCCATTGTATCATTCCTATTTAAGATTGCACTATCGAATCGGGTATTTGATGACCTCGACATGGCAGGTCGTCGTGGCAGACCAGAACTATATCGTGGAGTCCTTCTGGTAGATAAGCCTGGTTGGTTCTTGCGATCGGAACAACGACCCAGCAAGCCAACAATCAGGACCCATGATGGATGAACCGCGAGGAGTGCCTTATTCTCTCTAAATATGAGGCCATCTCCCCTATCGAATGGGATTCCGTAAGCCTCCAACAGTAAGCCATATAAAACCCAGCTCGTCGCTGTCTACACAGGCTTGATCTTGTCCAGATTCAACATGGGTGAAACACGAAAGGATGTCAACGAATCGGCATTCTGAAGCATTGGAGCCCGTATTCTCCGGCCTAACCATATGTTGGGCCCCATATGATACCCAGTTGACAAGTAGTTGTTGTTATCTCTTCCGATGGCATTGAGCATATTTTGCCGATCTCGCGTGGAGGCGTACCATATCAAGGCCGGGCCAATGATGCCAACCAATGCAAGGACACCTACGCCTGCACCAACCCAGGTACCTATGGTGGACGCAAGCTCCAGTGAATCTGCCATGATGAGTAAAGATGGTGTTCTTCAACTTCAAGGCAATGGGTTCTAATGCGAAGAGATTCAGAGCACGTTGGCGGAAACAGAAGGAAGTTGACAAACTCCAAAGGCAGATGAGCAGAACTCCGCATTTTCATTAATATGTGCCATGAAGCATACCAGGCTCAGAAGTCGTGTAACCTTACAACCAATGAGAGAGATATAATTTAGCCGCGAGATAATAGGGGCAGAGCCTTGAGGATTTGCACTGAGTCCAAGAACACCAACCACGACTAGAGCCTCTCTGTGGGTTATGTATACTAGCTATGCTCATCAATTCGTTATAATAACTCGAGATCATATCGTGGGTTTCTCGTAAAAGTCCAACTGGCGAAATAGGAAGATGAGACGCTATTGGGTACTCCAACGCAGTATGATTCGAATGCAAAGAACGGAACATACAAGGCTCGGATTAGAAAGTCTTATCGATGTTGGTACAATTATGCAGTATATTATGCATTAAGACATTGCAATCGATATCGTCTGTTCGGAAAACAACGATATGCATTCATCGACTTGTCATTCAATACCGGAGCTGCCCAAACCGGGTGACTCCGCCGACAACGGACTGGCGCCCTTTTGCCAAGTGGGGGAACTCCCCGCATATCTTGCTCGTGGCCCGCCGCTCATGCTTCGTTCTGAACCGGCCCGGCTGGAGAAGAAGAAGACGCAGACTGAGAACTGGCCAAGGTGGACCCGACCGGGCCGGTTTGACAACACAGAAACACGGTCAGTAGCCCCCTATCAAAAACAACCAGTTGCGAGCCAGCCTCAATTTTGATAGAAATTGTCACCAAGCTGCGATCATGGCATCCACGAGGCCGTTCCCTTCGCCCAAAGCTACCGAATCCTACTGGAGATCGTCCACCCTTCCGATTGATACACACCGCAGCAGTAAGGACCTGCCGGAGCATGCCGACGTGGTCATCATTGGCGCAGGCTACTGCGGTGCCTCAATAGCGCACCATCTCGTGACGGAGAGCGAACGCCAAGGTCGTCAGGTTCCGTCTATTGTGATTTTAGAAGCCCGACAGGCTTGCTCAGGAGCGACGGGACGAAATGGTGCGTTGGTCTTCTCTTGCATTCCCTTTGAAAATGTTTGCCACTAACCGAGATCTAGGCGGTCATCTGAAGCCGGATCCATACTTGCGCGCGGCGCGAGTGCTCGAGACTCACGGGAAAGAAGTGGCCGAGCATGTGGCATCCTTTGAAGCCCGCCAGGTCCAGGAAGTCCAGGATCTGGTCCAGTCCAGCGCCTTCGACTGCGATTTTGAGGAGACCATGGTTAGCGACGTCTGCCTGGATGAAGCTGGTAGCCGCAACACCGGCCATGCTTTGAGCAAAACAGTCGCAGCGGGTATCTCAACTGCACAGCCAATTGAACGCAGCACCGGCCCCGAAGCAGAGCGGGTAAGTCTCCCATCTTGAATCCACAAACACAGACATTGCTAACGGCAACAAGGTCTCAGGGGTTCGTGGCGCCAAGTCATGTCACAAATACAAAGCGGCCAGACTGTGGCCGTACCGCCTTGTGTGCCAAATGTTGGAGACGTGTGTTTCGCAGGGTGTCAATCTGCAAACCATGACACCTGTGACGTCTGTGGTGTCCCGCGACGATGGGTCCGGATGGGAAGTCACGACGTCGAGGGGTTCCATAATCGCCTCTGCTGTCGTCCATGCCACCAACGGCTATAGCTCTGGGCTCCTGCCTGAGCTGCGGGATAGAATCGTACCGGTGCGCGGCATTTGCGCACGGCTTGAGGGCCAAGGGCCTCACCCGCCGATATCGGACAGCTACATGCTGAGATTCAACGATTTTGAGTACGACTACCTCGTCCCGCGCCCGGATGGAAGTATCGTGGTGGGTGGAGGGAGGAGAGATTTCTTCAAGGATCTTGACTCCTGGTTCAATGTGGACGACGACAGCACGTTGATCGAGCCGGCGCGTCACTATTTCGACGGCTACATGCAGCGAACCTTTATCGGCTGGGAGAACACAGACATGCGTACGGATCAGGTCTGGACCGGCATCATGGGTTATTCTTGGGACGGCTTTCCCTACGTCGGCGAGGTCCCGACGAAGCCGGGGAGCTACATTTGCGCTGGGTTCACTGGCCATGGCATGCCGCAAATCTTCCATTCCGCGAAGCACATTGCACTGTTACTGCTCAATGGCAAGGTTGAGAAAGAACATGCGGTGCCGATCCCGTACCAGACGGATACTGGACGATGGAATAGCTCACAGGAGCATTCGTCACTCACACTATGGCGGTCGATCACGGAAGACTCCCAAGTGCGCAGCAAGCTATGAGAAAAGGGTCATTTGTAGAGAAAATGTAGGCTCAATTTATCTCATTTGATTGTAAGGCATGTCTGACATCAGGCCTAGGCTATCCATCAAGCCCCGTTCGGGGATACCGTCTTCGCCGTAGCTTGTGCCGAAGAATGCAGACACCTGGTCCGGGTAGGAAAAGGCCTGTCCAAAGAATAGGTCATCACCGTCGTCAACGACCGTTGACATATCCTCTTGTGTTGAGACCGTATCTGCTGAGGCAGGTTCCGCCACTGGGGTAGACTGATGATTTGTACCCGAAGCTGCGGCCCGGTTCATATACCAGCTCATGAACCCCTCGTAGCCTTCTTCTGGAGCCGTCTGTGGTGTCTTTGGGGTGTCCTGCGCCGGTGACGTGAACGCGTTCATGTGCTGCAAAGCGGCCTCGAGCGTCTCGATGAGTTGGACTTCGGATCTAGCGGAGTCTCCCGCATACGCCATGTCGCGAATAGCGTCAAGCCCGCGCTGCAGTACGGCCCCATGCTCCTTGGTTTTGTCACGGATGCTGTATGCGAGGAGGACGAGCATGGCTGCTCGGCATGAGCTGTACTCGACGTAGGCCGATCTTGTCAGTCCCATGGAGCCTGTGCGCATGATGTGGCAGATATTGATGGCCTCGATGGCAGCCGACACGCAGTCTTGGATGAGAGAAGACCAGGGAAGAGGACGTCGCCCCTGGATCGCGTGCATTTCACCATGTTGGGACTGATCCCCTGCCTTTTCCGTCAAGATAAAGGGGCGACCGACAAACATTTCGAGTAGGCAGTACTCGAGACGCGCATGCAAGGCCACCCTGGAAGATCCCGTCGGTCTCCGGGACGTCCACCATTGCGCACAATCTGCTTTGGTTTGCTTCAGATTGCTTATGATCCTCCCTGCGTCTGATCTCTGAGAATTCCGGAGCAGCAACCTAGCGTCTGTCAGAAGTTGGCTCAATATCTGGAGTCGTGTGCACTACTTACAAATCACGCTGGAGAGTATCGGCGTACTTTGTTAGTTGGATGGCGTCGAGAAAGGTCGATATGTGTGTAGAGCCACTGAGTGATGTGAATTTTGGGTCATCCATGGGCAAGCTGGCATCGAAGTTGGACCGCGAGATGGCTGACGGACGCCCATGGAACATGGCGATTTTCCTGCCTACGTCAGTCTTTCTTCAAGTCATGACTTGTGGGCAGAATCTCACCTCTCGAGGCAATAGACCGTCCACCAGAGGCGACATCGGGTCTCTTCCTTCAGTGTATCCGGCACGGCTGTCACGGGATTTCGATGCATGCCGTTTTGGATTGCCAACTTCATGGAGAGATTCAAGTAGATGTAACCCAGGCCGGATGCATCCAGGGGCAAACAATACAGACCGAGCAGGAGACAGACTTGGACAGAGACGAGGGAGCCGGAGTGGATGATTTCAGCTAGAAGACGAGCAACCTGGCGGTAGAAGGTTGAGCCTATCTCAAGTTCCCAGCTAGTATTAGCCTGGTCGCGATCGGGCGACTCGAGATGGGCATACTGCGCCCCCACGGCCAAGACCATGGTGACTGCGCAGGTGGGAACGACATTCTTGGAGTCATGCTGTGATGGGGTTTGGTATAAGCTGTCTAATGTGGACATGACCCACTGTTGGTCCAGGAAGAAGTAGAAACTTGTAGCGTGGGCGAAGAAGACGTGGGCCAGGAAGCTGGCCACGGGCCGCGGTGGAAGCGTCTTGAGCAGGTCTGCCATCAATGTCGTGTCAGGCTGTGGCTCGGCGACGCGGATGAACTCGGGGACTCGCTCTTGTCTGTCGAGTTGCTGTGAAACGTTTAGTCATGGAAGCTTCAGGGGTGACATGATGCCTACGGGGACCTGGGAACTGGCCATGAGGGTATCAATGTTTCGTTTGATCCTCATACTGAAGTTCCAGTGCGAGAGTTCCCCGGAATAATCTAGTGAGTTATCAGTCAGTACATCAACGTGAACAACTTGCATCGACCAGTATACCAAACATGGCCAACTTCCCCCTGGCAACTTACGGGCAACATCATCGTTGATAACGTCAATCGTGCAGACTTCATCCAAAGGGCTTTCTGCCGCCGGAGAGCCCGCAGTCTCCGGGACGGTAGAAGGCGGTCCAGGCTCTTCGGGGCTTGCCAAGCCCGACAAGTTCTCCGATGCGCGCTTGAGGCTCTCCGTCTTGAGCGACAGCGACGGCAGGTGGTGCTGCAGAATGGCTTCCATGTACTTGGAGCGCTCCACCAGCGTCTTCAGCCAGTCGGCCTGCGCGGCGCTCGCCCGGTCGGGCACGGCCGTGGTGCTGTACTCGCAATGGCGGCGCAGGTCTCTGCACCGTCGACAGGGCATGCCATCTTCACACTTCTCCTTTAGCCGGCGGCACTCTGCGCAGGCTCGGACGGCCCGCTGCCTTTCCAACGGACCCACGTTGCGTCTCTTGGTGATTCTTGACGTACGATCAGCCATGGTCATGCCATCGGAGTAGTGGAGAGAATGGCTTGAGCGAGAGTGCGGTGTTTCCGTCCAGCTGGTTGCGGTGCGGGAGAGTGGATCGATAGGCGACTGTCGTTATCGCAACGCTCCCCAGCTTTGAAGTGGGGAGAGCATGTCATGTGGATATGTCGATGCAACAGGGTGGACCCCAACGGCATGGCCTTATCTCTCCCCAGATATACAGATATACAGATATGGCCCCGGTAGATAGCGTCGTCGGAGATCTTTCCGAGAGGGGAGAGGAAGTTGAGACGGATCGGCATCTGTTCAAGTGGGGTGATGTGCATCGTCAGCTGACCAAAGTGCGAAGTGCGAAGTGGCCCAGAAACCGTCCAAAGTCGACCGGGCCGGTATCTGTAGCGATGCGGGGAAGACATGCGAATGTGTCAGGAGGTTGAGATATCTGACATACGAGCCAGCGAATCTATCAAGGTCTATCCCTGAACCGGTTTTATTGCCTACCGTCTTATTGTCGGCCAGCAACTCGCATCCCATTGCAGTACAGTCGATCACGATAGCACTGATGCAATCCAGCATGGCGATACTCTACTTGGTCTCTTTATTCAATTGTGAGATTTGCTGATGATGGAGTCTGCCATCTCCAACAGGGAACCTGCTATCACTTCCATCTTGGCTTCTCGGAACACATCTGGACATGGCTCCTTTTCCAACGCGGCAGACCATGCGCCCCGGAACCCGACCTTGGTGGCTGCCGAAACATCCCACATGTGCGCCGCCGCGAACCACTTGACATCCTCCTTGCCCAGCCGTGACCAGACCGACTCATACGCCGCCAGCGCCGGCTTGGCCACGCCGAGACCATCGCAGCTGACAATGTTGTCGAGCGGCATGTCTACCCCGCCTCGGTCGAAGTAGCCCTTGACCCGTTGGATGTCGCCCGTCGTGAAGCACCACACCGTAAACCCCGCGTCGCGAAGCTTCTGAAAGCAGTCGCCGCAATCCGGGCGCAGCTGTAGGCTCGAGTAGCCCTCGATGCAGGCCTCGCGCTCGTCGTCCGTAGCAAAGGCCTTCGGGTCGGCAATCCCTGCCATCCAGAGGGTGCGGTAGAAGAGCCCGCGCATGACGTCCTTGTACGGCAGATAGCTTCCCGCCACGGAGAGGAAAGTGAATTCGAGTTCGGCCGCCGTTTGCCACGTGAAGCCGAAATGTTTGGCGGTGATGTTGTGTTGGCCGAGTTTCGGGCCCATTACTTTTTCGATTTTCTCATAGTAGGCGTCGAACGACACGCAAGTGCCGACAATGTCGAACACGACGTGTTTGGCCATGGCAATTGATTGATTGACTTGTTGGGGGAAAGTTGAGGCGGGCGTGTCAGTGGAAGCTAGCTGTTGAGTCGCGTTGAAATGGAATTCCCAATAATTCAATGTTTCAATGCTTCGGGTTTGCATTCTTTAAGCTGCATCTGCATCTGCATCTGCATCTCATCTGCGCCCGTCGGATATCTGCGGTGACCGGGCCGCACCGGGCCGGTTCAGGAGTCTTGCAGCTAACACGGTCCTGATGACTTCATTGGTCGCGCGCGTCAGACCCAATCGTGATAAGTCAAGCAGACGCATTGTGCTTCCAGTGTTCCATTCACCTCACTTTGGAATACCATTCACTTCCAAAACACCATTCAATTGCCGACTACTGTATTATTGTTATTTATATCCTCTCTTGCTCTTCTTTGACACTCGTTCATCGTTCGTGTTCATGCCAAGTCGTCAGTCAGCCTCCCAACCAACTACCGCCTTGGCATTGCAATTTCCCACAATGGTTCTCCCACGCGCCAATCCCACCAAATCGTACTGGATCGAGGCAGCGGATTCGCCTCTGCGCAACCTCCGATCCACCAAGGAACTCCCCGACACGGTCGATGTAGTCATCATTGGTGGAGGCTACTCGGGAGCCACCACAGCCTATTGGCTTGACAAGTACACTCGAAGCCATGGAAAGCAGCCTTCCATGGTCATTCTAGAAGCCCGAGACATTTGTGGAGGCGCTACTGGTCGAAACGGTAAGACACCATCTACGAGAAACCCTTGCATGACATTTGCTGATCACATCCCCCAGGCGGTCAGTTGCGGCCCCATGCGTATTCCCGCTATGCAGTCTGGGCCGACCGGTTTGGCCCAGACACCGCCATGGAACTCATCAGACACGAGATGGCCCATCTCCCGGCATTCGAGGAGCTGGCCGCGGAAGAGGGCATCGCCGAGGAGATATGCCTCAAGTTTGGCGAGACCTTTGATGCAGCCATGACCGACGAGGCCTGGCTACGATTGAAGGGCGCCTTGGATGCCATGCGGAGGGATCATGGCGACGACAACGAAGTGGTCAAGGCTTGTCGCGTCATAGCGGATGCAGCAGAAGCTCAAGACTTTTCACAGATGAAGGGCGCCCTTGCCGCCATCGTGCATCCTGCCGGCCAAGTGTGAGTAACATCTGGCACGCGATACCCAAGTACATACCGGAAACTGACTTTGTGCAGGTGGCCATACAAGTTCGTTCATGCAATTCTGCGCATCGTCCTGGCCGGCGGAAACCTGAACGTACAAGCAAACACTCCGGTCTTACAGGTGGCAGAGAAGGATGCAGACGGTTGGATTCAAGTTCGCACCGAGCGAGGAGATGTGCGCGCCCGAGCCGTAGTCCATGCCACCAACGCCTGGGCTTCACATCTGCTTCCCGAGTACACCAAGCTTGTGCTTCCGGAGAAGGCGACGCTTGCTGCCATCAAGGCCCCGGCGGGTTTCATCAAGCACACGGGAGCTCAGCACTGGGACTCCACGGTGAACAACTACCACCTGCAGCTTCCTTCCCCGTACAATGCCGTGATTCTCGGCGGAGGACGGCAGTATTTGGTGCACCGCCCGTCAGATTGCGTTCTTAGAGACGACGACGATCAGCCAATTCCTGGATCAGACGAGTTCTTCGGTTCCTGGCCATCTTCAGACGTGCTGGATTGGCCCGGATCCGCCACGCAAACCCCGTTGGAGAGCCAGGGCGGCTGCTGGGTTGGAGGTGAGTACCTCGCGATTGACTTGCTGTTTGAATCGTCTACTAATGCATCGCAGTCGAGACGACGAGCGCAGATGGGTTCCCCTTTGTTGGAGCCGCTCCTTCACATCCTGGTCAATGGGTGGCTGCTGGTTTCGCCGGACATGGTAAGTGATTGCAAGTTCCTAGATCTTTCAGTGCAATGTGTTAATATGGAACTCAGGCATGCCGCGCATCTTACTTTCTACTTCGTCTATTTCGATACTGGTTCTGGGTTCTCTCGGTCTCGACCACAGTAAGCCAAGTGGTGCAGCCAAACTGCCATTGCCCAACCCCTTCCTCGCGACACAAGAAAGAATCGACCGGCTTCAGGACACAGATGTTGCAGGGATCCGAACGAGTTTCACAGCCAAGTGTCAGCAAAGCAGTGTCAAGCCGTTTTGCAATGACGAGAGAAGCCGGCCTTTATCCAAGCCAAGTAGTGCCATGCAGTCTTGCTACGAGGAGAGCTGGGCTCCATCTTTCAAGAGTAGCCAAACAGTTTCACATGTAGAGTCGATTTCTCTAAAGGTGTAGCCGCTCAGCGCAAATATCTCTGCTTAGTACACGAATTTAATACACATATTTAATGATCGACCCACCTGAGATCGGCATCTATGCATGGCCAAGCCCGCCTGCTAGAGTAGCTATCACATACTGCTTCATGTCGGCTTCCCCTTTTGATATCATTTTCAATGTGCCACATGCAACACATCATACTGTTTCACTGTAGTGATACTCGAGACAATGTTCAGGATGTCTGGCGTTAGTGTTCTAGTCACACGTCACGAGACTATATTTATCTGGACGATTGCATGTTAAGTACTTTTATAGAGTCTCTATGAAGTCAGCTAGTTCCAGTCTCACACCTTCTTTACATCCAAGTCTTTAATCCTGCCATCCTCGACATCTTTGCCTGCAGGGTCCACGGGTTCCACACCCACCGTTAGAGCCACATCCGGCATCAGTCGAATAAGCCACCAGATGCAAGGCACCACCAGAACGAACAAGGCGCAGTTGACGTAGAACGGAATCAGACCACCAACACTGGCCGAGGAGCTCAGGCCATACGAGACAGCTTGCCCTGCCGTTTCGAAGGCGCGGAAAAGTCCACCAGTCCGCGCACTGCTCCCGACCTCGAGAGAAAAGTTCCCCAGGATCCAGTAGAGCGACAGCTGCGTCCAGTATCCCGCCACAAACACCATGAGGTAAGGGATGTAGGCTCTTGCCCATGGGCCCGTATCACTGCACTGTCGTTAGTTACGATTCGCTGCGGCGTCATCTCGAGACACTCACTTGGCATAGTCCAGCGCCGACTTTGGGCCTAGACGGGCGTACTCGGTGCCGATCCAGATGAAACCGGCGCCTATCGGTACCATCCACATCATGGTGCAGACATATGCGCGGCGTTTCTGGGATGCCCAGTTCCCATCAAGGAGCTTGCCATATGCGAGGACGGACGATATGGTGAAGATTGCTGCGGCGGTCAGGGTATGAATGCGGCAGGCGGTAGCAGGGAAGTCAAACTTACGGACGAGAAGAGAGGACAAGGCCCGGGATCGCACAGAGAAGTGAAGGCTCAGATACGTTCCCATGGTGCCGCCATAGAAGAAGCTGAAGAAGCTAGGCAGGAACATGGCCAGGATCTGCGTGGTGTGAGTAACTATTTCCCTGCATCTAGATCGCGCACGTACCTTCTTTTCCCGCAAAGCTTTGCCCAAGACAGAAAGTTCCTGTTTCCAGGAGAGCTTCTCGGGCATTTGGACCCGGCTTCCATCGTGACGCACAACCTTTCTCGTGGGAGAAAGCAGCAGTGCAAAGAAGACGCCGGTGCATTCGAAAGCGACGAAGATGATGTACGTGGACCACGCCACCCCTGTGTACAAGTCAGTGAATGCTTGGCATGTCATGAAGTATAGCAGACGTACCTCCGGTAGTAGCTGTCTTATGGTTGTTGGAGAAGTTGATGGCGCCCCCGAGCAAGCTTCCACTGCTGCGCATTGCGGACCAGATACCAAGGTAGCTGCACCGGTCGGTCAGCATGCAACACGTTCCTGGGAAACGGGCATAACTTACAGGCCTCGCTTATCGGGATGAGGATAAGAAAGCATGGCAGTCGACTCGCCAACATAGAGAAAGCCGCCGGTGAGTCCCTGGACGATGTTGCCAAACAAGAGATACCAATCCACGTTGTAGCGAGCACTGACGTAAAAGGCCGACCCCTGAAGCGGCATGGCGGCGGCCGCGATGAAGCAGGACCACTTGATGCCAATCTTGTTGATGAGCGGTCCGCCTAGGATCGTGACCAAGACGCTCCCGGCGTACGACAGGCAGTTGGCAATGTTGGCCAGCCAGGGAGTCGATAATCCTCCTCCGCCCAGATTCGATAGCTGCACGATGTTAGACAAAACCAAACGGACAGGACAGACAAGCACTTACTGCATCTCCCATGGCAGGTCCCACGAACGAGAGACTGGAACGTGTTAGTCATGACAAAAGCTATGTCGCGGCCGGTTCTTGGGTCCACGCACAGGGTCATTACTTACGCCCCGAACATGATCATCTGGAACAACACGCCTCGATAGATGGCGGCCCATGTTGAACGGCCTGTAGTCGGCGCGAGTCCAGCAGTTTCTGTCATTATCTTGAAGCTGGTGACAGTTCTGAAAGAGCGAGAGCAAAAGGAAATTGCGCGTTGTTGAGGGTGGTCAAGTACATATGAAGGCGACCACCGGCCCGGGGTTTGGGGGAACGCTCCTATCTCACACCAGACTTTTCCCATTGCCAACGCGACACGAGACCAATCTCTCCAAGATAGCAGTGGGCCTCGAAAAGGCTGGGCTAGATAAGGTGATACGGGGATGTTGCCGTCGCTGTGGATCCAGGGAGAATGCGGGGATGGCCTCTAACCGGGCCGGCTTATCAATGAGGGTCGGCTGATTGGCCGCTCACTACGAAACGGGGTTCCATATAATAGAAATGCTTCCCGTGGATTATGCAAGATACTGTTACTCGGCGATCATGGCGTCAATAGTGCACGTGAACATTGTCAATCGCTGTCGGGATCCAGCCGGAACCTGTCCGGGAGCGCTAGTTGACGAGCAACGGATCGGCTCCCGGGGGCTCCTAGCTACTCGTCAAAGATTTCCAAACTGGGAAATTTCGACTGGAAGCGATACATTATGGCTTACAACGCCAAACACAGTCAGCAGGGAGGAGTGTAGCGCGTCTTTGAGATGTCGGGCTCAGATAGACTTTGCTGCTTGAACATCGCATCACTCTACTGCCTTCATATCAGCACTTGACCGCGGATAGAGATTGTGAGATTATGGCTATCAGAGCGTTGGCTCCCAATTGAGTGACCTCCCGAGGATGCCATCCATTTTACCCCGGCATAAGCATGAGTTATCGCCATTGGACACAATACTATCCCGTGAGTCCACATGGAGAACGAGCAATCCACCAGGACGGCGTTGAACCCTTTGCCTGAAGATATTTCGACCGGAACATGAAGGTCTTTCATAATACCAATCTAACTTGAGCAGAATAGGTAACTGCTTCAAGAGAACTTGGCTCGTTCTGACAATATTCCGTAGTCATCCTCATGCTCGCGAGCATCTCAAGCTTCAGTATGAAGAGCCACAACGGTATTCTTATTCAGCCACCTCTACACAAGAAGAGTCGCGAAGGAAGAACCCGAAACATTGATTCAATCATGCGACGATTTCAGCGAAGCATTGGACTTGGAAGCATCCACCCCCAGCAAAACTGGGAAGAGAGATGCGAAGTATCAATGACGAAAGCAAGATGACGGCCAAACCAGTGGAATCATGTAATGGCATCTTCAAGTTCAAAAATTGGATACTTGCCAATTTGAAATCAAGCTGTAGTCTTTCGAGATGTATTCGGGCCAACAGCCACACAACGCCAAGAACCAGCTAGCTTGACGCAGTGGCTAACATGCTAACAACTAGCCTGTCAGCCAATCAGCCGGATACGTTTGGTGACGTGTTGTTTAGTTTGCATAGAGAGGTGGTCAAGGACAGAAAGAAGCAAGATTGAGTGCCCACTGTGCCCCTTGGATACATCCGGAGTTCCCGTACATCACATGCATGCCGTCAGTCTGCTGGTCCAAGGGGGCTTCAACTACGAAGACGTGCAGCCGTATAAAAGGTCGATCTTCTTACCTGTAAAGAACATGAACGAGTTCGCGCCAGCAATCTGGTCCGCCATTGGTGTTCCAGTGGGAGGGTGGACGCAGATGCAGCTGTGGCCAAGTATAAAGAGCTCCTGACCAAGCGGAGCGGCTTTCATGTGGACGGAGAAGGCAACGTCACGCTGGAGGTTGTTGTACAAATTGCCATAGTCCGGAAGGTTGTAGCTGCGAGTTCAGCCGAGTCTCGGCCCGTCTTTCATAGGCAAAGAGCTCTCTGCCATAGTACCCAGTGTAGTATGCTTGAGTATCTCGACCCCAAGGGACAATAGCTATACGAAGAGTATCCGAGGTAGTGTCAACAAGAAGGGCTGACCTATGCTGGGCATAATAAACCGTCTTATCAACCATACGACCCAAGAATAGCCAGGACGATGACTTGACAGGGCTACGGTAGGCCATCAAAGTGAATGGGAAACACAGTGTATGAGATTTGATATTCGAAGCAAGAGGAGAAGAATGGAAACTTGTTCTCTTTGCAACCTTGCTTTTTCCTGTATGATTAGGTAGGCAACCGAGTAAGAATTTGATCTGCTAAAATCACGAGTATGAAGCATAAAGCACGTCGGAGGTTGATAGAGATATCGCAAGAATCACAGGCACAACTCATATCAGTCAAGATGGATGCAAAGTCAGGTAAATATTCCATTTGGCCATCAAAATACCATCAAAGGGCCCCTGTGGGCTACTCCTTCTGTCGTGCAGTCGCCGCCAGTCCCCTATACCGGTAGACGGCAGGGCGCTGGCAGAACAACAAACACGAGGGCCTACCGACCAAAGTAGTCGTCCATATCCTGGTCCAACAACTCCCGAGTCGGCCGGGCACCACGCTGGTTGCCCCCTCGAGTCGATCGCGAGGGAGGCCGAGCACGAGATGAGCCTGACGGACCCGGCGTGGTTTGGCCGCCAGCACGGTCCTCGAGGCGGACGCTTTGGCGACGCCCGCCGGCATTGCTGTTGTCGCCAGCGTTGCCATTTTCGTTGTCGTTGTTGGCGCCGGCGTTCTCATCCTTTCCCTTGCCCTTGTTGTGGCGGCCGGCCCGGTGAGTCTTCTCGGGGTGGTGGTGGTCGTCGTCATGGTCGTTGTTGGCACGACCAGAAACCACATTGCTGTCGCAGGCAAGTGTATTTCTGCCACCAGCCACCACATTGTTGCTGCTGTTCTTGTTTTTGTTGGGCTGGCGGTTCTCGGGAGCCTGGGTAGCGTGAGCGGTCTGGTCAGGTACGAACTAGAAGCCGCCCACGACCGTGCCGCCGCTTGTCGAATCGCTATCGCGAGGGACCTGGGCCGAGCTGGCGTTGGCAGTGTTCTCGAGGCCGCGGATAGCCATGTTGGATGATTGTGATTTTTGGCTGGAGGGATATAGTTCGTTGGTTGAATTGCTGCGGGATTCGGGTGCGAGGTGGAAAGTCTGGTCCATCCTGGAGGGGGGTGGGTGGTTGTGAAAGGAAAGAAGGAAAGTTCCAAAGTGGAAAGGTATCCTCAAGTAGGGCAGAGCAGATAGGTCTTGAGGCAGACAATCACTTGCAATGGGTGGCTACAGTGAACTACTACAGTAGATGGCTTCAGTGGAGTTGTCCAACAAGTACAGTTACAGGTGTAGTAGCTGAATGGCCGTATCGTTCTCTAGATGTCACGCTGATTGGCAGGTCACTATGATTACGGGATGTGGTTTACCAGATGTTTGCCGCACTATCACCAACATTGCCGCCTGGGTCGAAGGGAATAGACTGGCTAAGCATCATTTACCCATGGCGAACCCCCATTGTAACCTCACTTTAGCCACCACTGGAGCTGGACCTGGAGCAATACTGATACTGTATTAAGCCATCCGCTGTAGCCACCCACTGTAGGCGTCTACTGTTCACCAGGCTGTAGCTTTAGCTGCCTACTTCCTACTGAAGCTGTCCCCTGTAGCCATCCAGTAGCCCTGAAGCTACCTATCCAGCGTCGGCCAGAGTGGGGCTCCAGCTTTTGGCCGTACTCGTACTTAGGGAGATTTCCCAAGCTTCGAAATTTCTTTCCTCACCTTCCTTTGAGCACCTCCAAAAATTGACCGGCAAATCTCGACACCGCAAACTAATCTTTCACAGCAGTCAATTCTTTATAAGCTCAATCCACGCGCCCTTCCCTCGATACCAATACGAGTGGGGCGAGTTCTGCTGCTGGTGGTGGTGGTGCTGGCGTTTCGAAGTCTAATGTGGACCAGCTTGTCCGACACCACGGACAAAATTGCCGCGAAGAACGGCAAGGACAACGACAATGGCAACAAAAACGACCCTGCTGCCGGTGGAAACACCACCAACAACACTCCTGGCGGCGGCGAAAGCCAGAAGAAGCACGGAGCCAAGGGCAAAGGCATCAATCCCGACAACAACGACGACGGCCGCCATACTCCGAGCTCTTCTGGAGCTGCTAGCAGTTCGAAGTCCAATGTGGACGAGAGCATGTCCGGCATCATCACGGAAAAAACGGCCGCGAAGAACGGCAAGAACAACGACAACGGCGGTGGCAACACCAACGACGCTGCTGCCGGCGGCAACACCACCACCAACAACAACACTCCTGGCGGCCAGCCCAAGAAGAAGACGCCCCGAGCCGGCCGCCGACACCGAGGCAAGGGCAAGGGAAGCACTGCCAACAACAACAACGGCAACGGCCGCCACGCCCCGAGCTCTTTTGGAACGGCTGGAGCGGCTCCAGCTGGCTCGTCAAGTTCGGGCGGTGCCTTGCCCCCCCAAGAAGACAGCCGAGGAGACGGACAAGAAACTGGCCGACTACTGGGCTAAGGACAGCCTCGCCACGCAAATTATCAAGGCTGAGGGATTGGACGGTGGCCTCCCTGAAAACATGGGCCCAATCATTCAGGATGAGGAAGTATACGTCCGCGCCTGCCTCCCTTGCTTGCCTGTTTTTGATGGTAATCCTTGGATGATTCTTATTTCCTTTCTTCACGATCGAGTATCGAGTATCGACTAAATATGATTTCATTCATTCGTCTTTCACCTGTTTCTTCTTCAAATAAAATAAGATCTCGTCTTCTGGGATCCAACATAACCAGCGGTATCCCCGAGAGCCCTGCTCTAACTCCATCTCTACCCAAATTGCTCGCGATGCTGCGGACGAAATCTTGGATAGCATTAACCTCAACGAGTTCAACACCATCCTCATGGCCCGAGTCAAAGAGCTGTATCGCAACGCCACAAGCGGCAACAATTTGGCGGCGCCTCTGCCAACAGCCTCGAACGCAACGACCGGCAAATCAAGAACAGCAGAAACCACAACCACCAAGCCCCTTTTTTTTTACTGTTACTTGATATCTGCCTCGTTGTTTTCTAGCCAATTCTTTCTTGAACCCCATTAGAAAGAATGGCCTCCGCCAACGGCATGACCGTCCTGGCAGGACAGACCTTGGCCCAGCAGAACCGGGCCGAGCGATTTGCGGCCGAGCTCAAGGCCAGCATACCCAGCCTCACCCCCGAGACCATGAGCGCCACCTGGGCCATATGCGAAGAGCAGGTCAATGAGGCCTTGTGGAGGGCCGGAAGCTCGACATGGGCCGTTAGGGTTAGGGTTAGGGTTAGGGTTAGGGTTAGGGTTAGGGTTAGGGTTAGGGTTAGGGTTAGGGTTAGGGTTA